>OOFC01021498.1:21317-43917 GCA_900323345.1 Pseudochromis fuscus
CATCTGCTGGAATTAATTGGACTTGAGCCGATAGTTGCAGCTCGATATTACTGCAGTATGACATTTCCTGACAGATCGGTTTCAAAGGCGTAGTAACACAACCCCCCACCCCACCCCCGCCATCCAAATCTCTCTCTCTCTTTCTCTCATTCTCACTTCTCCTTTCTTTTGCCATGTACAAGCTGATGCGTGACTTTCTTTGCTGTTGTGTTTCTCTTTTTTCTTTTCCCAGTTTGTTCTGGATTAGTGCCCACAGATCTGAGGTCTTAGTTAGATTTGTCCAAGACTGGAAAATTCCACATCGTGACAATGATAATTCTGCACTGATGGCCCTTTCATTAGTTGTCCCTCAACTTTGTGTGTCTGTGTGTCCAGACTGTAAGCATTTGTACAGTTACACACTGTCTTGTCATATAGGCACTGTGTACTATCTGCTAAATGTTGATTTTAATTTGTGTTTAAATTTACATCAATATGCAATCTATACAAATACACAAATCATGTGTGGGGATTCTAATGTATCAGTATTATGTTTTATATAGGACATAAAATCCTTAGACTTTTTTTTTGTCCCTTTCCTCTTTGATCCTTTTGGATGGTCACCGTTTACTTACCCTGATGGACAACTCCATCCAGTCTCAGGTGATTGCATCACAAGTGGATAGTGCACTTTAATCTAACTGATAACTCTCAACCCTCAATCACTTGTTCTGACTGACTCTGTCACCCTGTTCACACTTAATTTTAAAAATACATCACGGGTGATTGCATCACAAGTGGATCATGCTGAATACAAACGTAAACAAGCCACAGTGAGACCTGATCAGTCAAACCACATGCTGAGGTGATCTGGAACGCATGTGACCACATATCTTTTGTAGTGTAAACGCTAATGTGTCTCCAACAAGGACGTAACAGAGAAGAACTGCATCAACACAGGACCAAAGATCACTGCTTTTGTTGCGTTTAAGCTCCCACGTTTTCCCCTGCGCTCATTTGCAAGTCGTAAGTGACTTTGTCCTATGTCGTGAGTCAGCTGGAATAGCCTGTACATGTACAACAGTTCATGAATCATGTTGCCTTCTCCCTTCTTTTGCTACTTACTGTTTACAAAACTTGGCGCTCATCTGGCGAGTGACGTAAAAACTCTGCGTGAACCGTGGCGTTGCCGTGGTCGGCAGGACAATGTGGAGATGCATGTTAAATAGAGCTGTAAACACAGATGTCCGAGACACATTTTAAAACAGAGTTTAAACAGGGTCTCATGACTTGGTATTTTAATATAGTATCCATTGTGTTAAAATTGAACATGAAAATCAAAATGTATAACCCTTCAAGTATTTATGGTCTGAATTATGTCACTATGATGTAGTCTGGTTGTCCAGGGATTCAGATGGGGGCGTTTTACTGAATACATCCAGATCCTCCAGGTCAACTAGGATTTTGTAGTGGAAAGTATTTAGGATTTACTCATTGTGGCTGTGAGCAGGATACAAGAAAACATCAGTGCAATAGCTAATTAAAGGCCATCTAGGGCTGTAAAGGTCATTGCAGGTGATTTTTGTTTGTAGATTGTGACATTATTTATGTTTAATATCCATCATACAGCCATAGGTCAAAGATTAGCACACATTATTCTTCATATTTAATTAATTACATCCTCTCCTGAACAGGTCTGTCTGAGCTTAATCGACGGCTGAACATGCAGCTGCAATAAGATCGTCAATTGTCAAGGCTGCTTAATATAGCTCTAACCTTAGTGTTCACCTTTCTGTTTTCATTAGGTTGAATGACACCGTGCTGCTGGGCAATCACCACATGGAGCATGACGGCTTTTCAGACAAATCGGAGCGCGAGGCTCACGACGACTGGGACACGACAGCCAATGAGAACGGTGGAAGGCTGACAGAGGAGAGCGACATGGACCAATCAGACGAGCTGTCCCCCGGACCACAGGCCACAGCTTACGTAGAGCAAGGCACAGAGGAGATGGCTGAGGTGATGTGCGGGGTTCACCGGGGTTATTTATGTTCATGTTAACATCTTCAACGCCAGTGTTAAAATTTACGGTCTTTGTCACACGGTACTCATCCTTTGACTTCTTTTGAATCAGAAGATATTTTCTTGCCTTTGGGGAAAACGCTGACTGCCAGGCCACTCTGCGACTATCACTTATGTTACGGTCCTTCTGTCTATATTTCATGCTTTAGGCTGGGGAGGCGTCCCAAGTAGAGACTGTGTCAGAGGAAAACAAAGGTCTGATCTGGAGCCTCCTGAAGCAGCTGCGACCGGGGATGGACCTGTCCAAGGTGGTGCTGCCAACCTTCATCCTGGAGCCGCGCTCCTTCCTGGACAAGCTCTCTGACTACTACTACCACGCTGATCTGCTCTCACAGTCAGTAACTTACAGTCACATTAGTGTTTGTCAATAAAAATGTACAGATTTTCCCTTCTTGTAGATCATTTGAGTTATTTGTCTCATCATTTCAACTTTTCTGCTTCTCCACCACAGAGCGGTGCTGGAAGAGAGTCCATACGGTCGAATAAAGCAGGTGTTGAGATGGTACTTGTCTGGCTTTTACAAGAAGCCCAAGGTAAGATATGTTCAATACCAGATGGCTTGCTGTTATCCTACTGGCAGTGCTATGTGTCATCCTAAATTACAAGATGCAACACCTGCTTTTAGATAAAGGCAATAATTTGTAATTAAACAAGTTGCACAATATGTAAGATGTTTCGAGAGTATAATTAGAGCACATTTCAGTGAGTTCACAGGAAACCAAGTGTCAGAAATGATGGACAATGATGAGTTTATTACTATTACAGAAAACATTGACTCACTATAACTCAGTAGTCTTTCAAGTTTAATTAACATCTCATTGAAAACTAGAGCTTTTAGCATCGCAAACAGAATCAGTGATTACCTTTGATGACTGCTGAACACCAGCTCATCCTGTTTTTCATTCACAGACTCACACTGACCCTTTCTACCTCTGGCGAGTAGCTGGTTTTATAAAACTGGAAGATTTCCTGAGTGTTAGCATTTTCTTTCCGGGCTCCCCACCCTCTAACATGACATTCAGTACCAATTCATTTTTTGGCCGCTTGACAAATGAATCTGTCCAAGGTCTATTTCTGCAGTAAAAATGTCAGGAGCCACTTCTCACTTGTTTCCACTGGTTAGGAATTTATTTTCGCTGCGGCAGCAGAGCCAACATGAGATGAATCCGGGCTTACTCTGCACTTTTTGTGCTGACAGTTCGATGGATGAAGAGACAGTTGATAGCTTCTAATCAGCACAAACTTTACACCAATGCTGTAGTTAGAACATGATGTCTTGACAAGCGGCACTGTGCTCCATAATAATGCTTTTTGTCTGTAACTTAACTTTTAGTATTGAGGCACATTTAGTCCAGTGATCATCTGCAATGTAATTCGTCTGCAGCACCTGTTATGGCTAAACTGTTGAAACACTGGGATCTTACCCAACTGTGACATAATAAAACAAACCATTGAACTGGTTCCACATTTGATTTAACAGATACGATCCATTTGTGTCAGAAGATGGTGTTAAATTGATACTAACACTTCTGTGTGTATGTGTGTGTGTTTTCCAGGGTCTGAAAAAGCCTTACAACCCGATCCTGGGGGAGACGTTTCGCTGCTGCTGGCTGCATCCTCAAACCGACAGCTGCACTTTCTACATAGCTGAGCAGGTTCAACCTGATTTGTAACTAAAAAGCGTACACGGGACATGATTCATCCCTCGTGTGAAATATCTTGCACAATTCACCAAACGCACAGAGCACACACCTGTGAAATGCAGCAAGTGTAAAATTAATAAGTGCCAGAGGGTATCTGACACCTCTTTTTCTCACTCTGCCGCTCAAATGTCTCTCTCTCCCTCTTCTGTGCCAGGTGTCCCACCATCCGCCCATCTCTGCCTTTTATGTCTGCAATAGGAAGGATGGTTTTTCTATCAGCGGGAGCATCCTGGCCAAGTCCAAGTTCTACGGTACACAGCATACTACAATATCTGATCTGTTTTGTCATAGCTGAACAGTCAGCATACACCAGCGTACTCAATCACAGGAAGACATGCAGGGATGCAACAAAGGGGTCACTGGTGTGAACGTTTTGTTTGTGCATGTGAAGATGCACCTTGCTTCATGCTGTCAGTGCATGAATCTTTTTAAGGGAGGACTGGAATAGTAATAATAATGTGTTTCTATGCTGTTGTAGGTAATTCTCTGTCAGCTATTCTGGATGGTAAAGCCAGGCTGCTGTTCCTGAGCAGGGATGAGGAGTATGTCATCACCATGCCCTACGCTCACTGCAAAGGTAAACGGTCTATATTAAATATCGATGACCATCTCTGCTAATTCATCGCTCCACGTCCTTGTTAACTCTGACTGCAGGTTCCTATAATCTCCTTAATACTATTTGGAGAAAGAGGTGGAGGCGGTGTAAAAGCTGTGTTATGGTGATGATGCAGGGTTTTGCTGTTGTATTAGTAACAAAAAACAGTTTTGTTTGTTAAACAGTCACCTTCACAGGCCCCTTTTAATACTGTTGGATCATCAACCAGCCAATTACACGGTCAGAACATTGTAATGATGATTATTTAAGTATAATTGTAAGTAAGTAAATTAAAGGACAATTAGAAGACACTCAGTGTCACAGACCTTAAGTACATTATAGTTTACAGAAAAGCAGGTGATTGGATCATCTTTAGTTTTTGAAGATGCACAACGGTATCTAGAGGTCAGATAGGATTGTCAGTGAGTGAATGAGGACATGAAGTTTTCTAGGTGAATATTTTCTACCAGCAGGGAAATACAAAAGTATTTAATGAGCTAGAGTTGGGTTTTATTCTGAAAAACTGATTGAGATTGCACAAACTTTAAAACATAGTGTTAGTATGTGCAAATGAAATAATAATAAAATGTGGGCTGGGCCCTTTATCTATTTCAACTGCAACAAACTGGTCTCTTTCTGACGCTGGTTTGTATTAGAGGCGGGCCTTCATTTCTAATTTCTCCAGTATAATTGCTTATAAACAGAGCCGTTTAAAACATTAAAGTTATTGTGTTATTAGTGTCACTGTTAATAACACTTCAAATTAAAAGCATGGTTGCATTCCAATAAACAGACACCATTATTTTCTTAACAGGACTTTTACTGTGAAATGTGTGCATGCAAAGTAAATCTTTACTTTATTCCCCTGTGAGTTTCCCCCTGCCTGTGTGGGGGATATGGGCATCATCAGTGACCTGACTCTTAATTGTTTTTGATGATACTGTGCCTCCTTGGTTTGGTCCTGATGTATTTAGTTTGTAGTTCCTGCTCATCATCACACTTCAATTAACAAGCACTGCAACAGTACAGTTAGTACAGGAAGTTAATATATCCATCAACCATGTTGACACTCCCCTTTGCTCTGCTCTGAATTTGAACTCCGACATGGTTGACAGCCAAAATTAGAGATGGATGATGTGCGTAATCTCAGTCAGGTCAAGTTTCTGTTTATTCTCCGTTTACTTTGGGATGTTGTAAATTACTGTCTTCATCTTGTCTCACAGTCCAGTCAGAGAATGCACACACTGCCATGTCCAGATAATAAATTATAGTAATAAAGTCACAGTAACACAGGGAATGAACAGGAATGTTTCCATTTAATACCTGCTGTGCAGCTGATCTGATGCTGTATCTCTGTCTCCTGTAGGTATCCTGTATGGCACCATGACACTAGAACTGGGAGGGAAAGTCACCATCGAGTGTGAGAAAACAAAATGTTTCTCAGAGCTGGAGTTCAAACTGAAGGTGCATTTCTGAGCAGATTACAGGTTTTGTTTTACATGTTTACATGTCTTCATTTGGACGCAGGTTTAGTAAAGGTGTTGCACTTTGTTTCTGTTGGTTGCAGCCTTTCCTCGGAGGCTCCTGCTCTGTGAATCAGATCAGTGGGAAGGTGTTTGTGGGAGAGGAGCTGCTGGCCACCGTTGATGGACACTGGGTGAGAGCCTTCATCCCTCCTCGCTGCCTCGATCTCTGACTTGGATTCCCCCTTTCAACACCTCTCTCTGCTGCTTAGCCTCAGCTATTTAGTGTTTAGTAATTCTCCAAAGTAATTAGAGGCTGAATTGGTAATTATAGGTTTAGGAGCAGCAGGAAGACGCAGCAAGTGGAGGACCCTGTTTAAATGCCTCTCACAGTGGGATGGAGCAGAGTCCTGTGGGGTCCAATTTTTAAAATCTGTATCCGCCAGCATCCTCATAGCTTCATATCCCAACCACCCCATTCAAATCTAGACCTGCTCCAACAAGTCAGTGTAGGTTCAGTGAACCCACTTGGGATTAAACACAACACAGTCACTCACTTTACAGTACTTTACTTTTAGTTTGGTCATTTTGTCAACAGCTTACTGCAAAACAAGTGGTTAATACTAGTCTATTGATTCAAATATACAAAGTAACAGCAATGGAGCTTTCTTTCATTGGACAGTAAGGTTTTACAGGATATAAGAGCCTCTTCTAATATGACAAAAAAATCACATTTGGCTGATTATCGAAGTCCTGTTGTTTAGTCAGATACAAAAAGAGGGATGATAGATGATGTTCTCAGCCTTCATCATGATAAAAAATATTCTGGCAGCTAATTAGCCTTGGTAATATCAGCTGTTAAAAACACTGCAGATTTATTTGTATTTGTGATTTCTCCAGAAAAAACACATTCCCACACACAAATGTATATAAATATATATATATTTTTTAAATTTGTTACCCACAGGACTGTGGGCTGAAATGTCTGAAAAGAAAAATAAATCTGGTCTTTTTTTTCCTGTAAAATATTTTTGGAACTTTTTGGAAAATTTTCTTTTATGTTATTTAACAGATTGACCTGTAAGAATTTCCCTGGAAAGTTGATATAATTACAGGAAATACATTTTTCAGACACAGTGAATTAACACTGGGGATCACTAATGGGTGAATTTTTGGTGAATTGATCTGGTCGACCGGACTGAGCGTTTTGTTGTCTGTGTTCAAATCAGGACAGCGAGGTGTTCATTCATGAGAAGCGCTCGGGTCAGCAGGAGACGCTGTGGAACCCGGGTCCAGAGATCCGCAGCAGTCGCCTCAAGAGACAAGTGGTCCAGTTAGACCAGCAGGGAGAGTTTGAGTCTGAAAGGTAAACCACACACACCCTCTGACAATTACTGTATTCATTTATACTTTAGATTAAGAATCCCCCACCCCCACAAAAACTGACATTTAACTATTTATTATTAACTTATTGTTATTAGCTCCACATTGCTCATTAACCAATCTGGTGGTTGAAGTTGTTTTCAGTTACAAAACTACTGCTGCTTTCACATCCTGTAATTTGCTGCATCTTTGACCTAAATGCTCTCCACAGACTGTGGCAGCATGTGACCAGCGCCATCATGGATCGGGACCAACTGCGGGCCACACAGGAGAAGTTCGTGCTGGAGGAAGCTCAGCGGAGGGAGGCCAGAGAGAGAGGAGACAAACCATGGACCCCACGACTTTTCCTTCAGGACCTGCTAACCTCAGAGTGGACCTACAGGCACATGGAGTATGGACACTCACACACTGAACAGAGGCATCACACACTGTTGCAGAGTAAGGAGTTTAATGAGTAACTGCATCTTTGTTTTTCCACAGCACGCGACCATGGGACCTTGATCACTGCCTCGTTCAGTTTGAGAAGGACGGCGTGATTCAGACGCATGAGAAGAGTCAGAGACAACACAACGGACTCTCCTACAGCCACAGCTGGGCCAGCCAACAGAAGGTTAAACCAATATTGATGTGCATTTAACTGACATTTTTATTGGAATCAAACCTGAGCTGCCTCCTGTCAAACCAGACTGCAGCTGTTACTGAGGTTCTCCAAAATCACCGACAAGCACGATGATCCCCTTTTCATTCCCACTTGATATTCACCGCAGTGATTCAGCCAAATCCCGTCTTTATTCAGCTCTTTAGAAGCTCGCATCAGTCGCCTGTCAGTTTACCTGCAGTGAAGTTTTGACAAACTCTTCTTCCTGCTCTCAGGCGGAGGTGAACGGGAAGCACAGGAAGGCGAGCAGCCAGCCGTCCAGCTGCAGCCAAAACACCGAGAGCAGCAGCACCACACCAGAACCCACACACGAGTCCTCGGACAATGAAGGTGAGCTCCAAACACACAAACGCATCTCAAAGTCGACTAAATCTTAAACTGCTTCGTCTGAGTCTGGTGTTCGTGTCCACTCAGGCTTCTCAAACCAGTGTGCTCGATGCAGTAAGGAGGTGAAGGACATCGCTCAGATAGAGGCCTCCATCACGTCTATACAGAAGACACAGCAGGATATCCAGAGGTGGGTTTACACTGAGGGAAGATGGTGAGGTTGTACAGTGGGGGGGAATAAAATAAATCCCAAAATACAGTGATGGTAATGAATATTTTGTAGGTAAAAATCAGCTTGTTTTGGGGTTTGAAGGAAACAATCATGTATACTTTGGGGGATAAAAGAGTGTGTGTGTTTATGGCACTGTTTGCCTTACATTTACATTTATAACCCTTTGGGAAAATGAATTAAATACTGTTTTCTAGTGCAGGGCTGTCCAATCCTGGTCCTCGAGGGCCACTCTCCTGCATGTTTTAGATGTGTCCCTCTTCCAACACACCTGATTCAAATGATCAGCTCACCATCAATCTAAAACATGCAGGATAGTGGCCCTCGAGGACCAGGATTGGACACCCCTGTTCTAGTGTATCTGAGCTAAAATGATGCAATCGTACAATATTTTCTCCTTTTTATGTCATTTATGTGTCAACTTTTGAAACACTTTCTGAATAGTTCATTAGCTACATTCTTTAATGTTTTGTGGACAAGTGTTGTTACATATTAATGAGCACTTAATTAATATTCAAGAGTAAAATGAAGTGTAATTGATATTTTATACCTTTTTATATTATCTGAGTAGTACTTAAAAACCTTATCTTCTAAAACAAAATCCTCATAAATGGCATTACATAGTACACATCTTTGTTGAAGTCGCTTGTAGTTTGGATTTTAATACATATTATTAGTATATTTTTGACTGCTGGCATAAAGTCACATGATCTGAGGACTTGTTTGTGATTCATGGAGCCCCAGCATTATGCTCTCTCCTCCACAGCTTATGAAACCATTTGAGGGATAATTTGCAATATTCCTGTTTCCTTATTGTGTTTGTGACAGATTGTTGTGCTTTTTGTGCAGTTGCAACATTTTGCAACGTTTTTCATCCCAATGTTTTTCTTTGTGACCTTTTTAAAGAATGATACATTATGTGAGTGACCTTTGTGTGGACATGAATCCTAAGTAGTTGAAGCTAAGAATAAATGAAGGGACTTTAAGTGGAAAACTTCCAGGATAAAGTCAGAGAAAACTGAACTTTCTTAAAATACTTTTTCCTGTCAGTCATGTGTGACCCTGGAGGAACTCTGAGCGTGGGAATCACAGCTGTAGTTTTTTTATATATATGTATTTTTATATTTTCTGACTCCTCTCTCTCTCTCTCTGTAGGAACCTGGTGGCTCTGAGTCGTCAGCTGACTCGTCAGAGAGCGACAGACGACACCGTGTCGCTAACAGGCCGTCACTGTCTCATCCTCTGTGTCCTGCTCCTCTCCCAGCTCCTCCTCAACTACGTCTTCACCTGAGCCAACTCCCCCGGGGGGGAGCAGTTTCCCTCCGGCACTGATCAAGCATTAGAGCCCTCCAAAAAAAAAAGCACAGACTCCAATCAGCAGAAGGGGAACACAGGCCTCAGATCAGTGTCCGGAGGGCAACTTTGTCCCTTTCTTTTGTTTCCTCTACGACGGGGAGGAGCACGGACATTATAGCAATAAACACAGCCACAGCCACCGCCTGTCAGTCATCTGCAGAGAGGAACGGCACCCCCTAGTGTAGCCAGACTGAAACAGCACCGGCACCCACGCACTTTGGAACAGGAGAGGAGGGACAGGAGACGAGCACGGCTTGGTTTTGAATAAAAAGATGAAATGTATGATGAAAATGAAGAATGATTTTGCAAAAAGAAATGACAGAGAGGATGTTTCACCATTCCTTAGTGTCTTTTTATATTGCCCTGCAATACTGTTTATCTGTGAGTGTGCCTGTATGTGTGTCGTCCGTACCTACAGTAGGCCCCATGGGCGCAGGCAGATCACCGCTTGGACTTTTCTCCGACTCCCCTCCCACTCCAGATTCTGGGCCTTAACGCTGAAGCCAAAAAGAAGAAGAAGAAGAGGAAGAAACAAAAACACGAGATATACAAAATGAAGAAGGAAAATCTTCTAACAGTGCAATTGTGTGTTTTGTATCGACGTACGCTCAAATACACTCTGTCTCGTCTTTTAATGATAATGATTTTACCAAAACAGTATTTATAATCCGAAAGGACAAAGAGTACTTGTTTACAGGGAGCACCGCTTGTGTTGGTAGTGACACATCGGAGGAAGGATGGTGTGAATGAGGCAGGGGCAGACCGCCAAACTGAGTGTCTTTGTATTTGTGTGCCTGTAGTGCTGTAACTGAAGAGATAATAGAATAGCACTGCGATGGTCTCGACCACGACACTAGTGTGTACAATCAGTTACATAAAGGAGCGTGTGGAGGATGGAGACGAGGGAAGGAGACGTGTAAAAACAAGAAAATAATTTCAATACTTTGGCCTAATACAGGGGGGTTTGTGTGTGTGTGCATCTTGGTCCACACCATGTTCAAGTGACTGTTTTTAGATGTAAACACTTAGTAATGAGTTGTTTGTTTTTTCTTTTAATCAATTTGTATATATTCGTCTGGCAGTCTGTTTCAAAAAGAGATTACAGAATGTATTTATTATGTGATTAACATTGACTTTCCTAATCTAAATCAGCTTGGAGGACAGAGACCAGGGGTGACAATCGCTCTCCCAGGGGTTGTGTGGGTTCGTCATTTCATGTGTGTGTGTGTGTGTGTGTGTGCGTGTCAGTGTGTTGGAGCACATGTGTGCGAGTAAGCCATTATATTCGTGCTAAACAAAGCCAGGTCTGTGATCTTGGTTTTTTTTTAACTGATTTTTAAACCCTTGAGTTTCAGTCTCATTGCCAGTACCGATCCGCTCGACGGGACAGAACCAGAGAGCACAAAGAAGGAGGTCGACTCTTTGAATGCTTTTATTTACATTTTAATTTGTTTATTCTTTTCAGTACTATCCTGTTTTCTACTCTGCTGCCATGTTGTGGGGATTCTGAACATGCCAGATTTTTTTTTTTTTTTTTTTTTGTCATATGGAACGAAAAACTACAGAGAACATGATGATGATGATGCCCAATGTTTTCATTCATACCTGTTGCATACTGTAGCACTACAGTAAAACGTTTTAACCCTGACACTGCCTCTGATCCTTATTCATATCTTAGAATAGAGCATTTTTATCCACTGTGTTGTAGGAATATGTTATTTTACAGAAGACAAGCGTTTCCTTTGTGGATCTCCACTAGAGGGCGATATTAAACTAAGATCTAACTGGGACTTCCATAATGAAATGATGCCAAATACAACTAGAGGCCTAAATGAGGTGGAAATAAAGACCCTTACAGTAATCAGGAAAAAGTACTACCAAAGTTGGTGCTAATATATTTTTATACAAAATGCAGTTGTGGCACAAAAGTGTTGGTGCCCTCATGTATTAAAATATATAAAAAAAGGTGAATTATTGCTTATTCTACAAAGATCTTCTAAAACAAAACTCCATAAGAAGTGGATTGCAGGGATTGTACAATTTTATTAATTTATTTATTCGAACAAGTTAAAAGGAAATAAATAATACACAACTTACTTTAGGCAGAAACCAAGGTGACAACAACTTGGACACTTCTGTATCAACATAAATAGTCTCACAGAAGAAGAAAAGTACTCGTGCACCACACTGATGGTGAAGAAAAGATGCGTTTAAGAAGGTTTGGAGAAGAAAAAAGTTACAAGAGCCTCACATGTGATCTACAGTTATTCAGACATGTAGGATCTGTTGCACTGTGGTCATCAGGGAAATCTCAGACTGAACAGACACAGTTCAAAAGAAGTGAGAAAACCTTTAAAACAGATACAGACTGACTTCCAACAACACAATCACCTGGTCGCACCGTGTGTTGCATCCTGTGTCAAAGCAGGTTTCACGGGAGAAGATCCAACAGGAGTCCAGTTTATAAAACAAAGTGGTTGGTGACAAATCACAAGACTTATGGGAAAATGTTCTGTTAATAAAGGAAACAAAACGACAGGCTCTTGTTTTATCACATCAGATTTCAATGAAACATCCTCCTTTTATTTTGCAGTGTCTCACAGAGGGTGTCTTGTCTTTATTTAAATTTAAATTTCCTGGGTTGTTTCAAATCAAATGTCGCACCGTAAATCTCAAGAAATCTTCTGTTTTATTTAAAATAGAGGAGTGGATGCTGCCACGTCCATGTGTGAGAGCTGACATAGTAACTGCTGATCCCTGCTCACAGGCCTGAGAACTGAACCTGAGCAGGTGGAAATCTCCTGCTAGACACCACATGGATCAACATCTCTGCCACACACAGTGATTTAAGCCTCAGTGATGGTGACTGGATTGTGTTTAGGAGCCTCGCTGCATTGTAGGAGGCCACAGGGTGAGGGATATTTAAGCACTGGTAGCATTCAAACTCTACCTTCTATCTTTTTTTAAGTAGATATATGTTTAAAAGAGCTTTTAAAATTGAGCTTTTATTAAAGAGTAACATAAGAAAAATAATCGGTGGTTACAAAACAATCCTCATAGATTTGTCAGCACAAATAAACTTACATAAGGTGTAAACTAATTTGTTATTCCCTCCTCTTCAGGTGGTTGTGGTGACTTGATCAGCTACTCCAGGAATTCAAACAGCAGACATGACATTATAAATCAAACTGTGGTCACAGGAACAATGCAGGGTTGTTCCTTTTATCTGTTAGATGAAAAGCGATGACACAGATGAGCTTGCATGGTGACGTACACCAACACGTGTATCTGTCCCACACTAGTAATTTACTGTTAGTTTAATTACCATCATCTGATCAGTGTTACACAACATGTTTTATTCTTCTTTTAATCTAAACAATACTTGAGATGTTTGAAGAATCAGGCCACATAACTTCTTCAAGTGACAGCACTTGAGTCTAGTTCCCCGTCGCTTTACAGAGAAATCCTTTGAAGTGTAATGAGGTGAATACCTGGCATATCGATGTGTCAGGTCTGTCCAAACACATGCAGGCTGCAAGGATGTGATGAGCTTCAATCTGATCACAGCTTCCTTTCTGTCACTAAAATATTTAATTGTTGAAGTAGCCAGCTTTGTGTGATTATTAATGCAGCAACGCCACACTGCTGTGAACAAACTCTCCATGAAAACAGGTCAGGAAGTGGATAGAGACAAGAATCTATTTATAATTTATTGATCCATTGAAGATTTTGTTCATGGTTGAATTGAGCCACTTTGCTAATCAGGTCAGAGCAGGTGGGAATTCAGTGTCTTGCTCATATACACTTTCTGAAACAAGAAAGTGAGCAACACACTCCACCAGGCTGCATGTGTGTGAAGATCTTCAACAAAATTAACATGTGACAGAATTATGTTTAACTGTTTAACGTTTGTATCATAGACTGTTTATAGAAGGAACAAAGCTAACATGACATCATCCATTGGACATTTTGAAGCCACAAGTTGCCATGTTTGTTGTCTGGAGCCATAAGTGACCATATTTGGATATGAAGGGAAGAGTGAGGAGGCGGGTCTGACCCTTGAACACCAGGTAACTGCCCAGTGTGTATGAGATTTTAGTTCAGGTCCAGTCTCACTGGAGACCAGGCCTGTCAATCAAACTATTGTCTATGATGATGGGGGGTGTTTTTTTTTTTTCCAGATGCACCACCAGATCACTGATGAGAACTAGAAAAGCACTCGGAGAGCGCAGACCTCCGCCAAGCACAACATTTCCTTCCATATTGTGACTTCCACCAAAGATCCTGTATTTTTCATATTCTAGATCATATTATCCAAAATTATTCCTTTATCCGGATCAATCTTTGATATATTGTAGACCATGTTAGAAACTAGAAAGTGTTTTGACCATTTTTGGTGGAGTCATATGCATAAATGTGGCATATGGCCCTATCTCCCAATGTTAAAGAATCCTTCAAAAAATTCCTGGATCCAGACGGTGATCCGGATCACTTCCAAAATCTAATCATTTGTTCCTTATCCCCATTTGGACAATCCCTGAAAATTTCATCAAAATCTGTCTGTAACTTTTAGAGTTATTTTGGAAACCAACAAACAGACAAACCCCGGCAAAAACATAACCTCCTTAAATAAATATACTAGAAAGCACCCAGAGAACACAAAGCACTGCCTCTGGCTTTACTGATGATGCAAACTGAACTTTGTTGCCCTCTTGTGGTGAAACACTAAGTTGTTAAAACATTCACCCAAGGTTCCACACAAGGTTACACAGGATCCCTTTGATCTTGCACAAAATGTATTTGCTCCTTGGGTAATACCCACAAGTTTGAGAGCTGATCATAAGTTTTTCTGCCAACAGATTTTGTGTGACTAACAGACTTAATCGCTGCTATCAGGCTCTTGTTGCTGTGAATCCTCCTGCATCACATTTACCTTTAATAAGACTCCTCCCAAATAATCACCTCACCTCTGACCCTCTGGAAAACAGCTGCAGGGACCAGGACTCATTCATTAGTAACATCTACATCTGTGGTGAAGAAGAGCAATTAATGACATCTATATTTATCTACATCCTAACTCCTGCTGATGATTTCTGTTTATGTGAAAAACATTTTGGCCCTCGGTCAAAGGCTACACATATTTTTCACAACCCAAAACATGATCTGACTCAGACCCCGGCTGCCTGTATATGAAAAGTTCACTTTCTTTGAAACATCATGCCTTCAGGCTTTCTGTTCAAAATTTTAAGTCTCCAGACTTTTTGCGATATTTCAAGCCGCAGAAGACATTAAGGAAAGTCTGACACCACATCAAAAATTTGTCATATTTTGATGTGAATCTGTAAAAAGAAAGTTTGAGGATGTAGAAAAATTAAAACGAAGTTCAAACATGTACAATGATGAAGACATTTGAAATATGCTCTGCTTCTGGGTCAGTATGCACATCTGTGACCTTCCCTGTATCCTCTTCAGTGTTTCGCTGGATTTGATTGGCTTATCAGGGGTGTGTTGTCATAAATATGGCTCCAACACTACATCGTGAAGAAACATGGCAGGAGGACTAAGTGAATGTCAAGAGCACAAAACTTCAATCAGCAAAAGCACTGTCAAAGAAAGCTTTCTAGCAGTAGTAGTAGTCTCGGAGAGCCACTTCTCAGGAGAAGGAAAAGGGACAAACACTTGGAGCAGGCTAAAACATATCAGTCCTTTTTACTGATGAATTCAAGTGTGAGATCCATGACAGTAACAGAAGGTGGTATCCAAGGAGACGAAGAGGCGAGAGGATGATACAACACAGTAAAACATAGCAGGGATGCTCCAGTCTGGGGGTGTTTTCAGAGTTGGACACCTGAACTGAATCCACTTCACTTTCACCAAGGAGAAGCTGTTCTTCTGCTCCACCCTCATGCTTTGTGGAGGCTTCACGCTGCAGCAACATAATGAACCCTAAACTCTCCTCAAAGCTGTGAGAGAACTAATAATAATATCAGCTTTAATGAGCATCTTCATTAGTGGCCTCAGACTTTTGGACCCATCTGTATATCAAATGCTTTTGTGTGTAAAATCTAATTCTAACAGATGAGCAATTATTTCTGCAATAGTGGATCAAAGGCATGGTTAATTCATGACAATTGTTCACGTCGAGGACAGCGTGTGGAAATGTGTTCAAGCTATGCACTTATATAGCATGGAGCCGTGATCATAGGCATCAGAATTAATTCAAGCAGTTTCGATGTTTGTACCATGCAATTAGGAATGTGACTAATTAGAGATCTTTACAGAGAGGAGAACACGACCTGGCAGTAGCTGCTTCGCGAAGTAAACAACACTACATGCAGAAGCCATATTGCTGTTTCTATTTTGATAGGATATGATCAGGTTTATAAATTTAGATAATTCGAGCTACAAGCATCATTACTGCTTGCGAAGATAGCGATAGAGATTTAACGGCTTGGTGGAGGCTGAGAGCAGGATGCGGAGACAGCCACATTTCCTCCCCTGCTCGCTTGTGTTGCCCGTGACAGGAATGATTCATCTCATGTTTACACTATTCATTCAGTACTGTGCATTTCCACAATCTGTCAAAGCTGTTGACATTCACAAACCATTTGAAGACTTACAAAAAAACACACTGAAAACATCTCAGACTCTGGTTGTGTTTGAGATAAATAATTGATGTGTGTTTGCAGCTTACTGTAACACCAAGACAAGGCTTCAGCCATTTAGTTATGGGGGGGAAAACGTTTAGGTCTCCAGTTTATTTTTCCATTTTAGCATTTTAATGTCTTTATCTAATGTCCTCGGGTTGTTTTTGTCGAAAAAGACAAAACGACATACAACACTGGGAGAGCTCCACTATCAGTGAGATTAACAAACAAACTATTGGGTTTTGTTTTGGTTTTTTTGTCTGTAAAATTTAAAATAAGTTCTGGTGCTGCTGCTGGTTCCCAAACATGTGCAGTGACCCGATGGCCTGGAAAATCCTACTGTCACAGTAATCTTCTTTCACAATCCAATCTCTGTGGAGCTTAATACCGGTATGAGATAACAGATTTAGGAAGGACGTACTCTGGGCTATTTTCACTGATGAATGGGAGATATTAATAATACTATCGCTCTATATGTGAGATTGAAAAAGCCCAGCTGAGCCCAGTCATATTTTCTAAATAATACTTTGTATTTGTGTAAATTTCACAAATGTTTGCTTTAACCCTCTTGTGCATAGTGGTCACTACTGCTGTTTAAAAGACACTTTTTCCTAAATGCAGTGGTTTCTGTGGAGGAAGTCATATCAAGGGTTAGAATCCTCTCCCCTCCATTGAGTTATATTCAGTGACTAGTTGTTGTAACCACTCGTAAACTTCCTGTGAATCAGAAAAGGCCGAAAGGAAGTCATACTTGTCGACCACTGCTTGGATATCCTGCCACTCCTTCTATGCCAGAAGGAGGGACAAATAAATAAATAACTAAAATATGGTGATATTTAGGAACATCCAAGTAAAAATGTTTTCATTTTAGTTTTGAAAACTTAATTTCAAATAACTAGTAAATTAAAAAAAAAAAAAAAGGAGTTTTGTGTGCTGCCTGTCAGGTTTAATAATGTGTGTGGATTGCAGACATGACCAGCAAAGGGCAGCAGAGCAGAGGAGACGGGGAGAAATCCATGGAGGAGGTTGCTGCTCTCTGCAGCTTTCTCTCTCTTTCAATTCAATGTAGAAAGCAGTCAAACCCACACCTGTTTGCGCTTCCACTGTGTCAACATAGTTTTACCTACAGACCTCATTAAAGTTTTAAATGAATCACGAGACTTTGATCTTTATTTCTTGTATTGACATGTTTTTTCTATCTTGTACCGTTTTTGAGTTGTGACAGTTTTAGTTTGAGAGTGTTTTCAGCCGTTTCTCAGCGTTTACAATGGGTGTGTATTGGGGAGCGCTCTCCCGCTCTGAGCAGGTCACGTGACCTAGAGTGCAGAGAGAGGAGAAGAAAGAGGAAACATTTTTAGAAAAACGCCTGAAAAGTACCTTAAACTTGATCAAACCTCACACAAAATATGATTTTCTTGTAGGTTTTTTTGTCCTCTTTCATTCGGCATAGGCTAGAAAGCTGTCAGACTTATAGTTTAGTCTGTGGAGGGCTCAGAGTGACGGGAGTGCCGTTTTTCCCCATTCATTTCAATGGGGCTGAAGTGGAGGACACAGAGGAGCACTCCAACTTTGAGGGCTTATAAAATCCAAACGATTGGAGATATTAAAAAACCCCGAAGTCGTTTTGGTCAGCACTGTGTCCTCTGTCATCTGTTAAGTTTTGAAGGTGCTACCATGTACGGTGTGGGAGGAGATAGTTTTTAAAGAAAGTGAAATTTTGGCGTTCGATTTAAGATTGGCGTGCAATTTCTGGACTTCCTGTTGATTTTAGCCTAGGGGTACCAGCGCGTGATTTTTAGGTCTTGATGAGTACTACAATTCGGCTTTGGTCCCGTGTCTCTACGACGTTCCTGTGGGCCGCAGCGGGCGCCATTGTGAGCCTAGGTGGCACTACAGAGCCCATTTGTGCAGTGGGGGGTTTGGTTTTTCCATTTTATGAAATTTTTCACCAGGCCTGATGTCCCTGCCAAATTTGGTGAGTTTTTGAGCATGTTTAGGGGGTCAAATTAAGGTTTAAAGAGACGTAAGAAGAAAGAAGAAGAAGAAGAAAGAAAGAAAGAAACAAACACTACAAATACAATAGGGCCCTTGCCTCTTGGGCTCGGGCCCTAAATATAATCCATTTTTGGCACTTTCGCCATTCAAATCCGCTCAAACTTTACTTTCAGTCCTCATTCTTTTCAGACAGTCCCTCTGAAGCAAACCAGGCTAAAAAATCTCTCTGATTGTACTAGCTGTCCATAATTTTGAGTGACGTGTACGTATAGCCTATAGCATTGCGCAGCACACTGTCAGTTCATCTCCTCCTTGCAGCAATTGGGTAGAACCCAGTCATGTTTGGTTTTCATCAACGAATTCTACTGGTTTAGAGCTTTCAAAGGAGGGGTCACATGCCAGAAATCTCCAAAGACTGACTGAGATACAAGCTTGTGTAACGCCGGACCTCACAAATACATATATTCCTTCTTATGCACTTTACGCACGTGGTCCACCGCGGCACACGGTGGTGCCAACCTGCGGAAAGAAAAACATTGTTTTTTGTGATAAAACATCATTAATTATGGCCAAAAAGATTTAAGAAGATTTAGTGTTTTTGAGGCATTAGAGGTGTTCCGCCCTGCAGGTTGAAAATTAGAGTTGTTCTATTCCAATGTTCAGCATATTTGCTAACTTAATGTGTAATTTGTAATAACAGAAAACGGTAAAGGTTATTGTTATTTTATTGCATTATGAAGTATTTTATTTTGTAAGACATTTGGAGAATGTGCCGTGCATTATGGGTAATAACTCCGCCGTTCAGTAGTAGTGTTATGCTGGCAACGTGAGCAGCTACGTTCAGTTGAAACCATCTAGACTCCAACAAGACTTCCAACGCTTCAGAAGGCAATGAATGTGAGTTAATACCTTGTTTGAAAGCATGAGTAACATTACTGCATCACTTTAAAATGTTTATGGTGTGCTTTTAGAGATCGTTTTTGTGATGTTTTCACTGAAAAGAGACAGTGTTTTTTGAGCGTTAGCTTGATTATAGTGCCATCTTGTGGTGAAATGGAAAAACAGCGGTCTGCTAAGTTTCTTTTCTCGCTGATCCATTATTTCATGCTGGTGATTGTATGTTTGAGAAGGAATAGCAAAAACAACTTAATGTCTTAATCATGTGCATTTTTTTCTGACTTTTGTTTATTTCAGTTTCACTCAGAGTTTCATGAGTCATTGCCATATCTCAATAAAGGGAGCAAGACGCTCTGGACCAGCTTGTGAAAACGAGTTTGGCTGACTGTTTACCTGCGTAAACATACTGGATGTATAAACACGTAGCAAAACAGTACAAGAGGAGATCACCAGGACAAGTGTTGTCAATGAGGTTCTGAGGACAGCAGCTCAGGCAATGGGAGAGTTGTTTACACAGGACCGACACGGTCTACGGAGTGTTTCATTGTGTTGTTACGCTCTGTCTGCAGGCAGATCCGTTCCATCTATATATAACGTGTTACATGTGTGTTTTGGTAACGTTTGATCGACGTTTCAACGCGTTTCAGCGCTGTAATAGATGTTTACAAAACGATAGCTGCCGCCAATTTGAAACCAGCCGGTCAGGTGAAGATAAAAAGTACTCTTTTGAGATGACAATATGCCATTGTCTCTATTTTATTCTATTTATGCTGTACACAAAGGATAAAACAATGTTGTGGGTTTTGGAAATGCTTCATAATGTGTGATAGTTCTTGTCTAAGGGAACTAAAAGCATTTTATAGCCAGATCCCATGTTTTCAGGTGAAAAACCCAGATGTGTCTCCACAGCTGTCCAAGTGATATACGCCTGGGACCGTTATGACTAAAATGGCTGTGACATTGTTGTACATCAGTTTTATGACACCAAATTTGGAGGAACTGCAGGTCACTAGTTGTAGAATAGATCCAGTCCATCATTTGCCTCCTGACATTTGATTTAGTGATGTTTATTACTCTAAAATTAAACATGTTTTGGTAGGTGGAGACAAAATTTTGTCATTTCTGCTGTATAACAAACTAAATTTTTCACCAGTCCCTAAAAATATGCCAAATTTCATGAGTTTTTGAGTAGGATAAAGGCCTCAAAAAAGCAATAAATTTTAGGGTACTCGCACTTTCGGTGCTCGGGCCCTAATAAACGAAGCAATTTCAGTAGGGTCCTCGCACCTTTCGGTGCTTGGGCACTAATAATAATAATAAAAATTGAGCAATTTCAAGAGGGTCCTCGCACATTCGGTACTGGGGCCCTAATAATGATACAAAACGGAACGATTTCAAGAGGGACCTCGCATATTTTGGTGCTTGGGCCCAAATAAACCAAGTGATTTCAATATGGTCCTCATACCCATCGGTGCTCGGGCCCTAATAATTAACTTTTTAATAAATTGAGGGGAATGATTCATGTAACCACTGTGAGTATTACTGCCTTTTCGATATAAAATACAGTTTATCAGTGGGACTGAAAAATAATAGCAATCCAGCTAATGCAATCTAGAACTTCCACTTTCAAACTGAAATATATGAAAAAGTTTTATTTATTTTTAAAATAACAATCTATATGGTGGAAATTGGTCCTTTACATCAAGCTAGAATGCTTCAATCAAAGAAATTTCTAGAATACAAACGTTTCACAACACATTGCATGCATTTACTTCATATATGTCACTTACATATGTTTCCTCATGCTATGACATTGCAGGGCTCAGACACCCGTGTTCAAATTTTGTGTTTGATACACTCCACAGTTTCTAACTCAATAGTATTAGCTTAACTCAGAGTTTCAAAGGGAGTGTTTTTAAATGAACTTAAACAGGTATCTTTAAATGAAAAGATAAGGGTCTTCCCAAATTCTGCTGAGTAACAAAAATGAACACAAACAAAAGCACACCTGTTCTGGGACAAGAACATAACATCCCTTCGGGTTAACATAAATAGTAGTTCTACAGCATAAATATGTACATTTTTCATGGCTGCATTGATGTGCCTGGATACAGAGCTTTTACTGACCTATATGAAATTCCATTCAAAGTCTATTAAGTACCTAAGAGTGGCCACACAGGGATTGACTGTTGCAGTCTTCTTCTGAACTGTCTTCCCAGTTCTCTTAGACACAGTCTTGCCCCAGCTGGCCTTGGTCCCTCTATCTCTGTTAATCCCAATGAAGGGCCTGAAAAACACAGCAGTCTGAGATTAGTGGTGGGATGGAAATAATGTCTGCTACTATTTAAAGTAGGGCTGGGTGATATGAATAAAATCAAATGTCAAAATATTTTTAACAAAATACCTCAATGTCAATTTTGTCATGCTATTGTAGGGAGGACTACTGGTGGTTTGCATACATGATTTTTGAGAGATAATCATTAGTCATTTGGATATGATGCCCAAAAGCAGGAGACAGATATTAAACTGGCTGCAACAGTTTCAAAAGAAAGAAAATTACATCTCTTTACTGTAAAGCAGAAAAGGGAACAGTTACACCAAAGCCAGACATAATGGAAAATAACATTAAATGATCAATGGAAGTAGACTTAAGAGTATCAATAAAGTGTTGCACACAAAGGCTCAATATGCCATCCATCCATCCATCCATCGATCTTCTACCGCTTATATCCGAGGTCGGGTCGCGGGGGCAGCAGCCTAAGCAGGGAAGCCCAGACTTCCCTCTCCCCAGCCACTTTGTCCAGCTCTTCCCGGGGGATCCTGAGGCGTTCCCTGGCCAGCCGGGAGACATCACCCTATCTCTCAGGGAGAGCCCGGCCACCCTACGGAGGAAGCTCATTTCGGCCACTTGTACCTACGATCTTGTTCTTTCAGTCACTACCCAAAGCTCGCTACCATAGGTGAGGGTGGGAACGAGGATCGACTGGTAAATCGAGAGCTTTTCCTTCCGGCTCAGCTCCCTCTTCACCACAACGGATCCGTGCAGAGTCCGCATTACTGCGGACGCCGCACCGATCTGCTTGTCGGTCTCACGCTCCAGCCTTCCCTCACTTGTGAACAAGACCCTGAGGTACTTGAACTCCTCCATTTGGGGCAGGATCTCCTCCCCGATCCAGAGAGGGCACTCCACCCTTTTCCGACTGAGAACCATGGCCACGGATTTGGAGGTGCTGATTCTCATCCCGGCCGCTTCACATGCAGCTGCGAACTGATCCAGCGAGAGCTG
>OOFC01021508.1:4808-26888 GCA_900323345.1 Pseudochromis fuscus
ACGAGCACATCTGAGCCACATCCCTCTGAAAATATGCCCTTATCATTACATGTGAGGTGAAATGCTGGAAATGTAAAGTCAATTGTCACTGAAACTCCCATTTCGAGATCTTTCCTTGCTTTGGACGAAATAGCATCACAAGATTATTGGATGACCTCTGATGCATTCTGTGGGTTTTACCTGTACTAGATCCTCAAACTCAGAGTCAGCAGTTGGGGTTTAAATGGTCTCAAATTAAGTCTGTTATGACCCTTAAAGCATCCGTCATAATGTCAGGGACGCTGGTGCGTTATAACCTTCTCACTGTCCAACACTGACACTCGGGCAGTCTCACTAAATTGCTTTGTCAACTGTGCTGATTAAGAGACCCGAGGTCACCCTCTGCTGTCGGTGTCCCGTCGCCGTGGTGGTGATGATGATGCATAATGTGATGTGTTCCAGGTATTCACGCGCAGTCAGTCAGAAGTCACACACTTGTTTCACCTCTTCTGATCATTTATCACAGTTGTACCACAGATTTTCTAGATTTATCTGTCCAATTAATCCAGTCGCAAAACGACCAGTGCAGGTTGTCTTTTCCGAGGGCGTTTGTGGCCCCCAGCGGGTGTGACACACAAACAAATTCAGGGGTCATTAAGCACATCCCTGGGAGAGTGGTCACTGCAGCAGGACACGGAGAAAGAAGGTTATTTCTCTCCATGACGTAAGGTTAGGTGAAGGGCTACATGTGCAGCAGGCAGCATCAATGTGGGTTGGAGATGTACACACTCAAGCTTACTGTTTCTGTGGGAGCGTTTTTAGATCATTAACACTGACAAGCAATAACTAAAGTAGGTCCCACCGAGATTTGAACTCGGATCGCTGGATTCAGAGTCCAGAGTGCTAACCATTACACCATGGAACCGCCCTGGTGGATGAGCGTCTCCAAGACATTTGGGTGACGCAGGGACGGCCTTAATTATCGTTAGCCCCGTGCCACCTTTGTCATATTAGAAGTCAGTCACTTTACGCGCGTGCGTGCGTATCTAATGCACGGGCGAATCTTGGCAGAGCAGCTCTCTCGCACGTGTCAGCTGGCGAACGCGGACAGCAGGTAATGTTGCCCCGGTGCGGTGTCATGACTTGTGCGTAAAGATCGTCTTAAACGTTATTTAAAGGCCCGAAGACAGAAAACTACAGACTCTCTTACTTCCACTGTGTGTGTGTGTGTGTGTGTGTGTGTGTGTGAGTGAGAGTGTGTGCGTGTGCGTGTGTGTGTGTGTGCGCGTGCGTTAATGTGGTACAAAACTATTTAGCTGACCCATGAGAAAATATTAGTAAAACGCACGCAAGGATTGACAGATAGATAAATGTATCCTCAAAACTTTAAATCTTTAAATACATTAAATGATAATTAAAGATATTATTGGAGCCTGTTTAATGAATTGTCAGCAGTTTTCTAATTGGTGGTTAATAAATTCTGTTAAGTAAGAGTCAGGATCACGTGCTTTGGCCATTGGATTTATACACAGGATACGCACAGCAGCTTTTTGTTTAATTCTTTGGCAGCACCCTGCGTCTTTCATTATTGAATAAAAGCTTGTTATCTCCGGTGGTTTGTCACTGTCAGCCTCTCCCAAACCTAATCCAACTGCCAACTTGTTAATGGGGCCCCTCAACAAGTGATGCCCGATCTGTAAAGTTCTACTGGAGCCGGACTGGACTGAGAGGGCAAAGAGAAACTCAATCATCTCATCCAGACTGTGTGTGAAAAAGAGACTGAGGACACCGGATCGAGAGCAGCGGTACGACTTTACCCACAGCCGGTGCATGATGTCATGCGCCATGTTGATACCTCGCAGACTATACTGTTACTGGCCGATCATTTATTCATTTACATTTGCTAATGTTCTTTACGAGCCTCTCTCCCTCTGAACATGTGCTCTGAGATTGGGGACGATCCCAGTCCAAGTCTCTCTGGGACAAAGTGGATTGGCAGTTGTTACTGAGAGAAAACCAAAGCCACCATTCAGCGTAACCTGCGGCATTGACCTGCATGCATTTTTTTTGAGGAAATATATTTTCACAATTAACTTTTTATGGTCGTTTTATGTCAATAAACAGTCCAGAATATCTTGTTGCTGTGGTGGTGTTGCTTTGAAGTACACTGCCTCGTAGAGTACATAATTGTACATTAGCTGGTACAATTTGGTAAGGTACATCATTGGAGAGTACACAAACGTTTCTCATAAAGGTACACCACTCTTTTTAAGTACACATTGGTGACTCTATCTTTAGTGTGTAACACCCTCTGTCTGCACTGCTTAGGTACAGCATCTTCACATGTCGGTGCTCTAGTCAATATTCAAATCATTTGTGGTTTACTTGATGTTACACAAAGTTCTCAGGAAACATGTTTGTAGTCAAATTTACGCACAGTCTTGCTGAAAGTATTTGTGTTCCCCCATTTCAAATTGGGTTGTAGATCAACTTTAAAAATAGTTTTATGGGAGTAAAGCTTTTAAGATGCAGCTTTTCAGCATCTACAATCCTATCTGATAATATAAGATTTCCATCTTACTGAAAGTATAATTCCTATTCCCACTGCAACAGTTGTTATTGTCACGAGTCTTGTTTCTGTGAGTCTGAGTTTCAGCTGTTAATTAATGTATAGCCCCATCTAGCGGTTGCAAGGTGGAACTGCATGACTGTACCCAGAGTCATACACATAACTTTTTATGTAGGCTATATCCAGACTTAGTACTCTTAATAACTTGATACTTACTAATAATTACGTTGTGTGTGTGGGGGTGTGTGCACGCGCGCGTTTGAATATTTATTTTTCTATTCAGCTTTCCACCCTTTTATGCTTTCATGATAGATAGATAGATAGATAGATAGATAGATAGATAGATAGATAGATAGATAGATAGATAATGTGTTCATCAGACACAAATTACACTCAAAGAATTTTTTCAAAACTCCAACTGACCGTAGCAAAAGAATATTTATTCTTTTTTACCGTTCGTTCCTGGAAAGTGCATCATAAATTTTACAGTAAGCAAAATTCATTTAAGACATGAACACAACCGAGCGACATTCACAATCATCATGTTTTGGACAGTGTGTTGCATTGGAGGAAACGTCTCTTAAGCAAATGTATAAAAATCATTTATATTCAGATGAAAAGGGGGGAGGTTGACGTGGGCTTTCTTGTTCCATCAGAGCAGGTGTTGTTGGTCAGTTGCCATCTTATGCCTTAACCAAGGCAGCGAACTCTGCCGGGGAGACAGAAGAAAAAAAAAACACAGTTGGTATCTGTTTCCACACTAAAGATCAGCTATCACCACAGTTCATCGTACCATCAGCGCCAATCTTGCCGTCACCGTCAGAGTCGCCGGCCGCGAGGAAAGCCTTGGTCTCGGCGTCGGTGAGTGCGCGCGCATCTGCCTTGAAGTTCTGCAGGAACAGCCTGCAAACAGACAGCGGCGGTGGTGAGTTCACGGAACCCCGAACAAACTCTTAAAGGTGTCCATTTAAATATTAGTGATGCAACATGGCATTTGGACATCACTAATCAAAAGTAAGCAGCACAAGTGTCAAATACTTACAACTCCATCCTATTTATTTATTTATTGAAAGTCACAAAAGATTTATGCAAAAGAGTTAAATATAGTTTGACCCCGTGTCTCCTTTTACATTCTTTCTGTGTCCTTGGCCTGAGTACATATATAGATTACTCTATAGTCCACCGTTGTCCACTCCCTGTTTTGTGAGATGTGAGAATAAGACGTTTCTTACTTCAGCTCATCCTCCTCAATGAAACCGCTCTTGTCCTGGTCAATGATGCCGAAGGCCTTCTTGACGTCGTCAGCGCTCTTTCCGGCCAGACCGCATGACTTGAAGAAGTTCTTGTGGTTGAATGAGTCAGCGCCTGGAATCAGTGTCAGGTTGTTACTAAAACCCACGCAGATTACAGCAAGTGGAAAGACACAAAGAGGTGCCCCCTAAAATAAAAAAGACCTCAAAACGCCTCACTGGCTGTGATTTTATGATTGCAAATGACGAGGAGTCACCTTTGCACGCATCCAGGGCTGCAGCGATGTCAGCATCAGCCAGTACACCTGCGAAAGCCATTTTGAGCTGCAGAAATACAATACAATCGATTACAAATGTTTGGAAGAAGGGCATATTGTCCACAGTATTACTTTACAGCATCACATTTCGTTTAGTTGCTCATCAAGGCTTATTCAATTTGTGTTCATTAAGGTTCACCACTCCATCGTTTGGATAATATCTGCCAAAATGAATAAATCAGAATAGAAAGACTGCACAATTGAAATGATTCAGTCCACTTCTCTCTGTCTGAGGCGGCATTTTCCCAGATCCCATTGGAGAGGCTGAGATTGACACATTTTCCCTACTGCAAGTCTACAGATGCTGGGAGGTCTGAGGAGTAATCCATATCTTCGTGCAACCGAAGCAAAAACAGTAAAACTCATCTCTTTCTTTAGATGCTGAGATCGTAGTGAGAGGTCCTTATGATAATTTTAAGTTTAAAAAAAAATCTGTAATATTTTTTTTCAAAGATGCAAAGCGTGATGCTGCGTCTTTGTCTGCCTGGATCCCGGGTTTCTGTTCCTCCTTTGATTCAAACTCACCTTTGGTGTCTTTTGCTTTGTAGGGTACAGATGACACAGACAAGACTCGAGTCGACTGCAGTGATCTTCCCGGTGCTCCCGGTGACCTTTTATAGTTTCACTCCATCGAAATCCGAAGCATAAGATAACTGACACCGAGAAGGGGGGGGGTGGCGAAAATTCACCCCGCGGCCAGAGAACGGGTCTATTTTAAGTTTCACAAATGAAGACGCTTAAAAGGTGCGTTTGAAGAAGTCTTTAATGTCCCCCAATGCTAAGAATAGGCCTGTGCACTGCTGAGGAGGACGAATTGGAAGGTGCTGCTGGCACCACGCAACCATATTCAAGAGGGTGGATACTGAGCGCGCGTGCATTAGAGCTGGCGTAAGTTGAACTAATTGGTTGTTTGCCCTCTTTTTGTGCAACATTGTTGGTTTGTACTTTTCTATTCATAAAAGTCTACTTGTTGTAGGGAAAGGGATTCTGTATTTTTAAAGTAGATACCACGCCACGTGTGGATTTGTGTCTTGAAAGTGTGGGTTGTGGAATGTGCCACAATAAATTACTTTGTGGGAAATGGGCTGTTGGACACTTTGGCATTGAGAGTTGCTGCACAACTGTGAACATCTGTGATATTGTATTTCTACAAGTTAATTCTGCATTTCAAAAATTATTAGTCTGATTAAAACTCTTGGTTTTTCTTTGTAGTTCAATGTGACTTTTGTGTTATTCTGTAAGATTAAAGTATTTTAAAGCACAAGGGCTGTTCATACTTTGATGAAAATCTTTTTTTTCCCTGGGCAAAGTAAAAGAAATACAAGGAATTTGGATGGTGAGAGAATAGCTTTGAGCTGTAGGTGGCAGCACCCTCCTGTGAGGTAAGCTGGGTGAGGGCGAGGTGGCTGCAGTCTGCTGTCACTGAGCCTCTTTCTGTTTGGACCACTGGTTGACAGTAACAGCCCAGGGTGTCATCTGATAGCGCTGAGGCTTTACATTTTGCTGACTTGCAGTTCCCCGAGCATTCATAACTTCCACTGGAGCTGTAATTTGACTTTCACTGTAATATGACTGGTGAGCTGTTCAAACTCTTTTCCAGGCCACATATAGATTAAGTCAATGATTATTTTACCCACTGCATAAATGAACAAATGAGTTGAGCAATTTGTTAAAGATCAGCTCAGATCTGCATCTTTGCAGTGGGTTTAACCTGTTCTAAGGTCCTGCTGATGCCACATTGTCTGTTAATAGCTCTCCTGTTGCCACAGCACATCATCTGATTGACTATGCAGCAGTTGGCGGAGAAATAGACCCTTAAAGCAGACCATCCAATTACACAAAGTGTGACAGCTATCCATTGCAGATCTAGGAAGCATGTGAGCAAAGCCCCAGGGCCATTCCCACTGCTTTCCTTGGCTAGAGCCCAGCCACACTCCTACTTCTCATTAATTCACTATCAAAACAAGTGAAGCCCCTTTTCAAGCATCGCTCAGCCCCTCCTCAGTATTCAGAAACCCTTAAGCCATTGTGAAGCAAATGCAAAGACGACTGACCTGAACAAGATGACTTTACACCAAAAGAGTATTTATTCCTGGTTTTTCACTCTTCCTCAAAAGTGCAGATGGTGTTGTACAGTTTGCACAAGTCATTTCTTCAGAACATATAAACACATCTGATTAACATTACCAGTAAAGTGTTCCATGTTGAGAAATAGTCCGCAGGCAACTCATAAATAAGGTATAAAAAATATTCTTTCAGCTGATGATCATTAAATCTTGCGGGGAGTTCGCAGTTCCATGAAAAGAAGTGGATCTTGGTCAATGGAAATTTATGCCTTTACAAGGGCAGCAAACTCTGTGGAGGGAGAAGGAAAGTGCAATTAGTAGAGAGCAAGTTCAGTTAAGGCTTTTACATCATGACAGTGGAAATCTTCAGATTGATTGGATTAAATCTCAGAGTTTGAATCTGTGCCGCTACTGCAACTATGTGGATGTAGGATGTTAAAGTTAAACTATAATGTTAACTGATTTAAACTCAGATGGTTGCTCTCAGAAATCATTATTTATATCTCTGCTGTGTTCTATTGCATTCAGATATTTGCAGGAAAGTGCTCCACTAAGATCCCTTACCATCGACTCCGATCTTGCCATCACCATCACTGTCACCAGCGGCGAGGAAAGCCTTGGTCTCCTTGTCAGTGAGTGCTCTGGCAGAGGCAGAGAAGTTCTGCAGGAACAGCCTGACAGGTGGACAAAACAGCACAAGTTAAAATGATGTTGTAAATACTTTGGGTAGTTATCAAGACCAGATGTAATGTGTCACTGAGCTTTTCTACAGGAACTTAAATGTGAAAGTCAAAGAACTTCCAGGCATCAAACATCATATTTGATACATGAGTTTTGAGAGTTTATGAAAAAATAATGTAAATATCAATAAAATTCTCAATATATCTATATATTAATGTGTATTTACTGATTATTCTGTTTTGTTCATTTTTGTCAGGAGGTTCAAAAAACACTCCCGTTTCAAAAACTGTCAATTTTCTGGCAATTATTTCATGGTTGAGGCTTTGCAGGGTTAAACAAGGCCTTTCTTCAGTGTTGTGATTATGTGATTTAACCTTAAACTGAGCCCAAATGTTCAAACGAGGGCAAAGACTGTTTTTAAACTTAGAGCAGTAATATTATATCCAGTGCATATTTTGAGCCACTGAGGCCTGTAAGCAGTGAGGCTCAGCTTTAAGTGTGAAGTGCTGAAATGTCTTACTTCAGCTCCTCCTCCTCAATGAAGCCACTGTTGTCCTGGTCAATGATGGCGAAGGCCTTCTTCACATCATCGGAGGACTTGCTGGCCAGGCCGCATGCCTTGAAGAACTTCTTGTAGTCGAAGGAGTCAGCAGCTGGAACACATTGTGAAACGATTAGCATTCGTCATGCCTGCATAAGCACCACGCTGGAATTCAGTGTTGATGTGATATGATAACTGAGGTTAGCAGTTTGTATGACACATTCTGAAGCTGAGAGTTCAGTACACTTGGATCTCAGCCGGTTGTTTTTGTTGTTTTTAATTCAAATTAGCATTTACAGTGTACTTTTCAGAATGTGTAAACAATAATACTGCGCTGTGCATTTGTGGTGTAATGAATAAAGATAATGAAGCTCACCAGAGCAGCCATCCAGAGCTGCTTTGACTTCAGCGTCATTGAGGACACCAGCGAAGGCCATTTTTTATTCTTGGAGAGGAGAGAGGAGAAAGATCAGGGTTAGTATAAGCATCACAAATTGAATAGTGGTATGCAAAACATTTTAATTATTGATATTTCAACAAGTCCCCAAAGCTAACTGAATATAGTCACATATTCAGTGGGGGCTAAGATCAATCCAGAGAGGTATTTAGAGGCTTTGCTGTTTAGTTATATGTTAAAACAATTAAATAATTGCATATCAAAGAATATCTTAGGTCTGTGGGCTAAACCACGCATCACTGGTCAGATATTCCTACTTTAGCTTCACAACAGAATTAAAGTTCAGGCATTAGTGCACAGGAAAGCAGCAGAAGTTGCCATGTAACTATACAAGTCATGTTTTATTATGGGCTAAAGAGCTACTCTTTGCCTCCGGATGTCTGATCACAACACAGGACTGATTCTGTTTATCCCAAAGCGTTTTGCTGCTATGGCACTAAATAGATGATGCTCCCAATGAGAGGCCAAATCACAGCAACATGAATCACTGCCGTGCATAAATAATGCAGCTGTGGAAACGCAGTGATGTCAAACGCGTCGAGAGAGCGCTGGATGAGTGGGTTTTTTCATCCCGTTAAGACGGATACTGTAATAATTATCATCCACAAAAGTTGATCCTCTGAGATCTAGTGGCCACATTTTGCCTCCTGTTCGCACTAATTGAATCGTCCTGCTTGGTCCATGTAGTTGTTGGCTATGTTCGATCCATTTCTCTCTATAGTTTATAGTCCACGGGGGATCTCCTGGTCTGAATCCTTTTCCTCCCAGAGCAATCTGCAGAAGTGTGTGTGTGCCATTTGCTCGGCGCACATCCCACTCACCTTTGAGCTGCGTTGAGGCGAGTGAAAACCAAGGCGGACTCGAGTGAATGCCACAAGCCCCGTTCCCTCGCGCTTTTATATCCTTGAGCAACACCATTTACAGCGCTTTGAGTCTCAGTATCAGGTACCAAGATGCATGGGTTTCGAAAAAATGTGTCTAGTAGTCTGGACCTATTTTTAGGTGAACAAATGAGGATGCTACCATGTGTGCGGAGGCCTATAGCTAGACGTGTGGAAACCCGAGCAGGCCCACTGCTCACCAGCTTCACAGGACATGTTACACTGATATGATTTATGGTCAAAATTTAAGATGGCTCATGTTGTGAGTTTTTTTTTTTTTTTTTTAATGAGAGCATAAATGAAATCAAAGGATGCAGGTGAGAGTGCTGTCAGTGGTCATACTCCCCATATTCTAGTTTGTGGAAAAAGTGTTGACTTTATTAATTAATGGAGGAAATTGTTTATCTGTGGTGTTGAACATAAGTCATCACTCTGTAAAGGAAAACATATTAGACCACTGACGTTTAAATACTACCACCAAAACACCACTGCCTTTTATTTGCTTTGCATTATCAATACACTAGATTTAATCATACAATGCCTCTGGTTTGATTGACTGCGTGTTAGAATTCATATGCAGGATTATTGGGTTTGTTTATTGTCTTCTGTGGCATCACTTCATTGTTTTTGCAATTCATTCATTCCCACTTAATTAAACGTCATATTATGATTATTTCTTTAATAATCCCAGAGATACTTCATGCTCCAGTCTGCAGTGTCTGCTGCTCAGAAGCAAACTGACTCAATCTGATTCTGGTCATGTCTCATTATGTGTTTGATTAATTTTATCAAAGGGTCCTGATAAGTTATTGGCGTCAGGATTTCTATTCCTGCACCTGAAGCATTGCATCTCAGGAGTTGCGACACCATCCGAGATGGTTTCACATGATAGACAAGCGCGGCCTCTGCCTATATGCCATCCTGTAATATTAACTAGCTATACCTCATGTATAAGCCACAGTATATGTCCATAAGGTTCATCTAACCTCCACATGCAGTGTCGGGTTTCAAACGAACCCAGCGTCCCAACGGGGACGAGACTTTGGGGGCTATACCAACCAGATCTCTGTCCTTAGTAGGCGATGTACCAATCATTTGGACTATTTTTTGCGTGCCGTGTGATAGCTTGCGCGAACAAGTAAGCGAATTGTTGACAACTCATTTTACTCTGGCAAGTGTCCATGTGCCAAATCGCAGCTGAGACGGTCGTTTTCTGAATATTTTTGTCATCCATGTGTGACTGACTCAAATAGCACAGGACGTCTTTACAATATCTAAACTTACTATTGCCTTACAGTTTTGTTTTTTTTTAATATAATCTGTAAGTTTTTTTTATATTGATGGTGAATATTTCTACCTGAGGCTGCAGGAATTCAAAATCTGTCCAGCAGAAGGCAGTAATAGTCTCAATAAGGGAAACGTAAGGATTTTTGTGTTGCAAGGTTTCAAGAGGGCTCATGTTCATGTAAACACAAACTACTACAAATGCATAAAAAATAAATTTTAAAAAAAAATTGTAAACTTGGACACACTTTTCCAATTTCCAGATTGGTCTCAGGATATTAGTTATTCTGCAGTAGTAAAGTACAATGGTTGGTTTCATTCCCATCAAATTGTTGCCATCAGTGTTGAATGGAAAAACTATAGGTTACTACTTTATCCCATATATTTCCTATTTGATGCAAGAAGAGAATCATTGGCCCTTTCAGAACCGGCATCATTTACACCATAATTATCATTATTTGTACTCAAGATAATAAAATGAAACCCACACTTAATGCATTGTTTCCTACAAACATTGTAACAAAATACAAGGACAACAGTGAGGTCACATCTTAAATACATTTATTAATCTTTTCCAGGTACCTGATAGTTTAAACACACATACACACACTTATCTAATATCCAACTTTAACCATTGGTCCACCAAACATATATTGCATTATTGCATCACATCAACAGGGAGAGCAGCAGGCAGGTACAGGATATCTGAGGTTTTTGGTCTTTGCATCAAACAATCCGGAAAGTCAAGTTTTTAAATAAGAAATCCATTATTCAAAGTAGGGAAAACAGCCGCGGTCTCATATGTTTATTCTCTTTATTTCAGGAGGTCACAGAACTCTGTGGGGGGAAAAGAAACAGTGGATTTAGTTTTCTGCAAGCAAGAAGTCAGTGTCATACAGCATTATGGTTAAGCAAGATGACTAAACAAACAACAAATTACTATTGCTATTTTTTTCTTTGCTTGCCTGATGCAGAGTTCTGGTGCTGTGTTGTTGGTTTTTTTTTTTTTTTTTTGTATGTGCTTTTTATAGACTGCAGTTTCAGCACTAAGTGGTGGACAGCTCCTCTGTGCAAATGGCTCCTTTTTTCATCTGCCAGCAGCCTTTTCCAGATGTTTTACAAGCACCCACCTTCCACTCCAATCTTGCCATCACCATCCTTATCCCCTGCAGCCATCAGAGTCCTGGTCTCGGCCACAGTCAGCTCCCTGGCCTCTGGAGAGAAATTCTGAAGGAACAGTCTGAAGGGTAGACAAAAAGAAAAAAAAACAGTGATTAGATCAGACTTAAATCATCGTAGACTTTATCTTTGCTGAAGCCTTTTTGTTCAACCTCTAGGCATTTTTTTGAGCTGTCTTATTCTGCCTCTCCATCAGTCAGTTACCTCATGTATTACTCAAGTCATTCATAGTGGAAATGCTGTTCCATTCATACACTGACCTTTGCCTGAGGGCCATCACATGAGAGAGTTACAACACAGATGTGACACACATGCACAAACACACCCACGCACCCATCTGTACCACCATGTATCTCTGCTCAAGCCTTTTAGCCACACACATGCACACGCACGCACACACACTCTTTCCTCACTTGAGCTCCTCCTCCTCAATGTATCCACTCCTGTCTTGGTCCAGGACTGTAAACACTTTTTTCCTGTCTGCATCAGATGAGCCAGTCAGTCCCACTTGTGCAAAAAACGTCTTGAAGTTGAACGTGCCTGGAGCTATAGGCGCAGAAAGAGAGAGAGTGAGATGAAGGGAGGCAGAAGAAACAGACACGTGGGAGTGAGAGGTCAATCACAGAATGACAAAAAAGAAAGAATGGTGGGAGGCTGAATAGAGATGTCGCATTTACTCATTCGCTCAGATGACTTTCATTCTTCAACCGGTGACATTTACCAATATACACCCTGTAGCGCATCACTGTCTTAGACCATTATAGGCTATGTCATTATGCCATTGAAACAGTCAAAGCACACTGAATATTGCCTATGGGTCTATTGCAACCCCAAATGTTAAAAGCCTTTTATTTATCAAGCTGTTCAAAGTGGAAAATCTAATTTGGGGGGAGTTACCTTCAAATAATTTAAAAAAATTTGCTTAAGAAGATTTGCAGTTACTGAAGGAGAATTTTAAAGGTTGATAATAAAATAAAATAGAATAGTGAGGAAACATGTATTCCTAATGTTGGGGTTTTTGGCTATTTCCACTTTCATTTTAGTTTTTACTTCCTAGTATAAATAATAGAAATACTGCCTCCTTTTACTGACATGTAAAAAAAAACCCAACCAAAAAGCAAAGAATGGCTGACGAAGTTTAAATGTTATTTTGCCTAAAACTCTGCCAACAGGCTGATTTTCTTGAATAAAGGGCATATAAGCACTGACATTTGATTTTCATTGGAGCGGTTCAGCTGTGTCTGCCTTGTCATGCAGACATAATTGCTAGAGATAAATAATTAAGTGCTGTGGGATGTGAGGACTTTAGAGCTTGTGTGATTTGGTTTTCTCTGCGTGAAAGCTCAACATAAACACTTTGGTATCTGGGTGGTAACTGCTCTCCTGCCACATGGCTGCCTGGTTACCTGCAAGCAACCTCCCCCCACTGTGAACAACACATCGTGCAGGTATCCCCTGAGGAAGTGGGATTCTCAGTCTGCATGTGTGTGTGTGTGTGTGTGTGTGAAAGGAGATATTTATAAAGTATGCGTTCTTGTGATCATAATTAGATGCCTGTAAAGTCTCCCTGCGTGTAAGTTTGGTGTGAGGTGTCTGACTCACCTTGACAAGCCTGGACTGCTGCCTTGATGTCCTCGCCGCTCAACATCCCTGCAAATGCCATGGTCCTCTGTGGCTGCCTGAGGGATACACACACACATGCACGGAAGAAATGCAAAGTGACAGTAAATGAAACTGGTGCAGGTGTTTTCTGCTGTCAGATAACAGTCTCTGTCAGATAAAAACACTCAGAACCTGTGGATACATTAAGCATTATCATCCCTCTGTGGTCACTTGTCAGATAGATCAGCACAGTCAAAAAGCGAGCTGAGTTGTATCGTCCATCAGCAGAGATGTACCATATTGACAGTAAGGCACAATCACACAATTATTGCAACTATAAAGTTTTTTTCATTAGGAGAAATATTTCACATAAATTAAATGATTTATCAATTATCTAACAATACAAGCAATGTCCCATAATATTTTATTTTCCACAAAGAAAGTTGTTGCAACTTGAAGGGGCAATTTCACATTGGGTTGAACATTATTTATTTCCCTGCATTTTACCATCAGTTTCCCCTTCACTTACAGCAAAAGATTTGAGATTTATACAGGCACGAACACACACTGAACTGCCAGATATCATCACACAAACATTGCTATGCACATGAATTTGCAAAAAGCTTTGTACTCACCGTGCTTCGGATGAGGATTAGACTCTCTGAGCAGATGATGTGCAGATCTCTGCTTCTCTTGCTGTGTGCCTATGAGCGACCAACACTCTCTTGCAGCTTCGTGATCCAGAGTGCAAGAAGCAACCTGACGTATCTGTCCTCAAACCTACGGAGATTTCCCCCACGCCACAGATTGCCTCCTCCCCCTTCATCAGTTAATCAGAGCAGATAATTTTCCCATTCATACTATTTTGCAAAGTTGCAGATATAACAAAAATACAGTTTAAAATACTGACACTCAAATCAGTCAGATTTATTTGACACCAGCTACTAAGATATAACTGTTGTCTCTTTTGATATTTAAAAATATTGGTAATAAAAAACATGTAATCAGCAATACTCAGGAAATGCATTTACTTAAATAACTGGTCATTATCACAGTGTCATCACATGTATGCATTTGTGATATGCAAGGTTATATTAAATGCAAAAAAACTAAGTTTGTCTTTTTAACAAATGTAACATTTCAATGATTAATAGTCAGTGTTTGATCACACCATATCACATAGATTATCATGTGTTTTAGAGTTGTTTCAGAAAAAACATATAGGTGTATTTAGATGTTTGAATGTTTTTAATTCAGTCATTCATCTTATGTTCCCGATTTTATCCAAATTGAATGCTTTTCATTGTTTTATTTAATAACTCAGGATAACTTGACTGTTCAAGAGCATCTTTTCCATACATCTAGCTACTGTATTGTGTTTAAAAAAACAGTTTAGTTTTGATTCATGTTTGTTTTGCTGGCGTGATTTAAAAGAAAAAAAAAAATCCCGGTAAATCATAGCAATGTTAATATGAACTCCTTGGAGAAAAACAGATACATCCACAATTGAAGGCAGTGTCAGTACACCAATCGAAGTACCTTGCCCATCAATTAAACTGATAGTTTATGGGTTGCTGTAAATGCAGAAATAAAGATTTTATACAGGTCGCCTTTCATAATCTGTATTGCGTGGCCCTCACATGGTTTGCAAGTGACTGGATGTAAAAAGCTTTCTTCAGCTTTGATACAAATCACTGGATTTACACGACTGATAATAAAGCTCGAAGTTGATTGGCTGTGGGAATTTAACGCAGAGGTATTCTTCGTTATGGTTGGTCAAAGTGTTTGTCAATCACGCCGAGTTTCACGCCTCATTCTGTGACGTGACGTTGTCCAGGAACATGGCGCTTTGGAGGAGAGGTGTTTCATGATAGTCAGGGCTACCGATTAAATATCCCGTAGCTATGTTCATTTAAACAACATTAGGGTTACATACACTAAATATGACAGCTCGTGGAAGGTGAACGCTCAATTGGTCTCCATGGAAACCGGAACAATACAGTTCGGTGTTTGCTGTCGTCAGCTGAAACTGTTAGCATTGCTATGCTAGCTGAAGCTAGTTAGCTGGCGAATAGCAGCTCGCTAAACACTAGACAGGAAATATGCTTATTTATGTAACTTACACTGACGTTAAACTGGTTATCAATGATTAAAACGCTTTATCCAGCGTCAAATCGGTCACTTATATAGGACGACGGTTTTAATTAGCTGACATTTTGTCGGCTAAGCTAGGAGGATGGAGAGCCGCCATGGATGTGTTTTGTTGCTGGTCAGTGGGATTTTTCTATCGGCGTGTTGCCTGTGTGAAGGTGCCCCTCTTCAATATCCTCACAAATCAGGTAAGAACATTTACTAGTGTACACACAGGCAAGCGATTGTTTGCGTATTCTCTGTATGTCAGTGATAATCAGATGCTCCTGTGGCCGTTGTTAATAAGCAGCTAAAAGCTAACAACACACCAGCTTGGCTGTATTTCCTGTTCACCAGATTGTTGTCAGCGTGTGGGGACTTTGTTTGTTTGGTCACAGAATTAACAGAAAAGCAGTTCTCCCTTCTGTTCAAACTGACTGGAAACCGGTTTAATAATGCGACTGCATATAATCGTCACGACTCAGCTAATCGGCAAACTGGTGAGCTAAACATAAACAGACTGTTTCTCTAAGTGGTTCCAGAAGGAAATTATTGACTTATTAATGTCGTTTAGTTTGACATTTCATACCAGGTAGCAATGATGTATCTGGGTTAATACAGCACACATTATTGTAGCTGCAGGCAGGGACAGGGATGTTGTCCTTTCACTGGACCCAGCCCCATCCTCCAGTCATTGACATATAACCAAGTTTATGGCACAATAGAGTGGATGTTGGCCTGCCATCATGGAAATACTGTTTCTGGTCCTTTGATGGTGATCATGCTGTTGTATTTTGCCTACATCACCGGTCTTATCTGTGTGAAGGCTTTGGTTACGTTTTAGCATAGTGTTTTCATGAAGAACCATTTAAAGAATTGGTGTGATAAATAACACTTCACCTTGATTAAAAGTCTTTTTTGGGAGAGCAACAGAAGTACAGTGATTGTACAGAAACAATTAACTTTGATCAGTTTTGTGTGGCAATTCACAAGTCATTTAAGTCTTCTATTGAGGAGAAACGAGAAACAATAACCAGGAATTTAGTGATTAATCAGACAAAGTTGAGTAGATAAATCATTCATTCATCTTCTATATCCACTTATCCAATTGGGTCATGGGGGTCTGCTGGAGCCTCTTCCAGCTGGCAACGGACAAGAGGCGGGGTAGACCTTGGACAGGTCTTCAGTCTGTTGCAGGGCTACCACACAAAGACAGACAACCATCCATGGTCACATTCACACCTATGGTCAATTTAGAATAATCAATTCACCCAACCAGCGCAGGGAGAACATGCAATCTCCACACAGAAAGGGATTCGAACCCAAAGGCGACAGTGCTAACCACTGCACCACCGTCCCGCCCCATAGATAAATCACTTGTATCAGTTCTCATCAGTTTCAACCATAATGGTCTAGATGCCATAAATCCACTTGGAAATAAGTCTTTCCAGATTCTGAGCAAGATGCACAGTCACCACGGCTCCTCTTAGTAGATCGGGCCTTCTTGTAAGAAATTACTGGATGCAGTAGTGAAGGTTGGTAATGTGTAACCATAACACCATTCCAATCTTATCAGCATCAGTCAATGATTAGCGGCAGTGTTGTTTGCTTAATCATATTACAGCATACAGGAAAGTAATGTTATAATATACACCCAGTTTTTATGATTTTATTGCACAGCGACCTGCCCTTGGCCCCAATTTCCTGGCCTACATTTCCAAGACGTCTACAATACTTCGGGATTGTTTTAAAGTTTTATTCTAAGTTAAGGATTGTGGTGGTGGTTAAGAATACAAGAACAATATCTGAGGTAGTTACTTGAAAAGCCAGTTTTCAAGTGACATTGGTTCTGTTTACACACATCAGACATGGGTAAAAGTAAAGTTAAGCTTTAACATAAGTGTCAATGTTTTACCAACAGTGAATAGCCAGGTTATATCGTCATGTTTATTCTGTTAATGTAGGTGGACATTGGCCTTAACCTTCCACTACTCTGTTAACAACCAGTCTGTCCTGTATGTTGCTGTCAGGCTCCATCTTGTACACAGGGTGTTTGCATTGTTATTGTCTGTTACACAGGAGAATGCATGCTGGCGTCGCCACAAGGCAGGCCAGTGAGCGGTTAGTTTGTACAGTGTTGTGTTGTTTTGTATTGTTTTCACAGTGGAAACACAATGCAGATTTGTCATTGTAAATGACAGAACAATGAATGACTGATTCAGATACCTGGGCTCCGTCTTTGATTGATAAAGCAGACCAACAAATTGCAGATGAACCCAAACATATGAGCCAGACAATGCCATTCTCCATCCTGTACATAACTGACAATACAGACATTTACTGGTGGGTGAAATCTGCAAAAATGGGTCAACTCCTCCTCTGCGTGAATGCCTACTGAAATATGCAGTGCAACCGAAATAAGACATGGCAGCTCCCTGCCGTATTGGTCCCAAAAACCAGTTGAGTCATTTGGTGAGGTCTGCCAAGTCATAATGTGAACCCATGACTCAAATAAAGCCTAACTGAGGGGAACTGATCCCATGTAGCGCTGCCGTGACCTGGCTCCTGCTTTTTTCTGTGCGAGTGCTGCTGCGGCCTCTCTGGGAGTCCTGCACCGCCTGGAACCCTGTTGCTCTGCAGAAACAGACAGAGGGTGTTTGTATCAAAAAGCTGCCTGCAATTACAGCCAAATGTTTTTTCACAGGATTGTTGTGAATTGAAGCTTTGCTGAAGCTATTTGAAATTCTCTGCCAATGACAGATACTCATTTTGCAAGCCGTGACTGTGGATGGAGGAAATGTTTGGTGAAGAACAGCCACACATGACATATTTTGGAGTGCTGCTAAATTGTAGCTTGCTGTTTATCAGTCTAGTGCACATTATGAAACATTTGCATTTCATTAGACCTCCAAGACTTCACTGTATTAGTTTTATAATTGCTTGATGTCTTTTTCTATTTTCTCTCCTAATCCTGCTTCACTGTGGCATCGTGGAAAGCCCGGTCAGGGGGTTTCCCTCTCTCAGTATAAGACTGTGATGAGACCTGAGTGTGTTGGGAGGGACTGGGGCTGTTGCCTGCGTTTACCTTGTTAATGCAGTTTGACGCTGTTCCTTCCTATCACATAAGGCTAATGTATCTAGATTGCTCCTTTCATCCACTTTTCATCCTCTTTTACTCAGGATGTGTCATTTGGTGAAGTGCATCCTGCACAGAGATCACAACATGCTACATTCCTGTTGTAAGACCATTTTTAAACATTATGTTGTGTAAGTACTTTATGTAACACACTACAGGCAGAATTTGATTTTATGTATGAGGCGACTGTGTCTTCCTCCTTGTTGAAATTTAATGTATTCAGTTGTTTTGATTGATGACGGGTCAGGTTGAACTTGCTGTCGCCCCTGTGCTTTCAGTTTAGATCTGAACCACAAACCTTCAAACTTAGCAACAATGATAAATAGCACGGTAAGAAGCACTTAAATTTACCAGCTGAAAGTACACACGGCCATTTATAGCTACATTCACTGGGCCAGCGTCTTGACGATGGACCTATTTAATCTTTAATTCGTCTTCTCATCAATATTTCAATGCAGACAGTTTCTCTATTGCAGTCTTTAGTGCGGTGGAGAGGTTTGTGGAAGGAATCCTGTAGAAACAGCTATTAGATGATAATGGTGGCCTTGGTTGTGATTTAGTCGCTTCACCGTATATGTCTTTTGACTTTCTGAAAAAACAAAAAGAAATCTCTGTGCCTGAGGATGGTTTATAGTTGTAATTGCACTCCACTCCCAGCAGCGGGGGCAACAAAATTTATAGTTTGTTACGTACGTCACTTTTAAGGTCACAGTTCAGTATTTTCTGTGCAGCAAGGAAAAAATAAGGCAGTCAGACGTTTGGAAAAGAAAAAGGCAGCGTGCAGGGAGGACTTTTTATTTTGATCATGAGTAAAGAGAACACATCTTGTCTATTTTCGTCAGTGATGGCTTGGGGTTCTGTGGCAGACATGAAATGAATCTCAATCACGGCTGACACTCTGGATCATATCTAATGTTCCCCTGAGAGGTAAAGTGATTGCTGCTCAATCTCCTCTTCCCTCTGATGGGATGTGCTGTCTGGATACAGAACGACTCCATCTGACCAGACCCGACTGGCAGCGAGACTAGTGCTCAGCTATAAATGTTCTTTTTACCTACATTTTTGAGGGAGGTGTTTGTCACCGAGAGCCGAAGTTACAAAACCTCTCTCCCAAGAAACAATATGGCTGCATTGTTTACATGTTGAAACAATTTGCATCCATACCTGCTTTTCGAGTTGGGTTCAAGAGTAAATGCAAGAACAGCAAGAAAACCAGAAAATCCTTCCTCTGTCCCCAGTTTTGGTGAAAAAAACGACAAAATATTATACCGTATTTTCCAGACTATAAGCCGCTACTTTTTTCCGACTGTTTGAACCCTGCTGCTTAAACACCAGTGTGGCTCATGTATCGGCGGCACGAAGCTCGTTGGGTTTTTACAAGCTAGCAAGCTCCGTGCCGCCGATACATTTTACCTCGTCACATCAGACCTGGTCAGAGTGGACCACATGAAACTGTTTGAATAAATTCAATAGCGGCTTATAGACAGGTGCGCTCAATAGTCCAGAAAATACGGTAATAATAATCACAGTGATCATCTTGTAATTACAATGACAATCACAACCCAGTTTCTATTCTTTGATAGCGGTGACAGTAGTTTCAACCTTCATTTTGTCACCACTTATTTCAGCAGGGCACCTCAACAGTTCGACTTTGTTTTTTTTATGTCTTTTTCTCAGATTGTATTAAATAGATGTATCATAACGAGTACCTCAGCTGTATGAAGAACAGATGTCGATCCCAAGTTAACATGAATGCAATGAGTGGTGACACTTGTATGATGGGATCAGCTATGTGGCATTCAAAATAAGTACCATATTTTTCGGGCTATTGAGTGCAGCTGTCTATAAGCCGCTATTGAATTTATTCGAACAGTTCTATGTGGTCCACTCTGACCGGGTCTGATGTGACGAGGCTAAATGTATCGGCGGTGTGGAGCTTGTTAACTTGTAAAAACCCAGCAAGCTTCGTCCCGTGTTTAAGCCGCAGGGTTCAAAGCGTCGGAAAAAAGTAGCTTATAGTCCGGAAAATACGGTAATCACAGAATTTTTTTTCATTATTTGGGTAACACCACTCTACAATGTGAGAACCTTTTCAGACTGACAGCACATACTGTCAGGATTTAGTGGATTTAATTTCTCTGTAGTGTTGATGTTGTGTATTAGTTTTGGTTTCTCTTTTATTTAAAATGGGTTCACACTATTTGTATTGCACTCACGCTCTCCAGTTGGTATGAAAACATGAGACAACTAAATGTGGGTTTGTTGTCTGGAGGAATTTTTTTGGCACATGATTTCATCCGTCAGAAACTTGTAGATCAGTGGAAGGAGGCTCAGTAGTCATGTGTTTTTTTCAGTACACACACATCATGCCGTGTTGCTGCAGTGGGCTGAGATGATGTTATGTTACATTCATGACATCGCTATTAAAATGAGTGAAATTACAGAACAGTGACTCCCGCTGAGTGCATCTCAGGAAAGCTGACATGATATCCATGAAAGCTTCAAGCCACAAGTGTGGGACGGATTGACTTTAATTTCTCCTGACACTCAGTGGCAGTGAGGACAAGAGATGCAGTGACCAGCACCTTTCAGAAAAACACTTAGAAATGAGCAGTGACATTTGGGAGACACGAAAACAAGGTGGACATGTGGTGAAAGGACACGGTGATGGATTCACACGCACAGCCAACAAATGCACAAGCTTTTGTCAGAATTACAATGAACTTGACAGGCAGCTTTTAAACAGGCAAGTGCTGTAGTTGTGTGTTTTTTTTTGTAAGTGGGTATGATCTGTAGCAGGTATGTACACCATACAGTAACTACCGTATTTTCCGGACTATAAGCCGCTACTTTTTTCTGACGCTTTGAACTTAAACACCGGTGTGGCTCATGTATCGGCAGCATGAAGCTCGTTGGCTTTTTACAAGCTATCAAGCTCTGTGCTGCCGATATATTTAGCCTCGTCACATCAGACCCGGTCACAGTGGACCACATGAAACTGTTCGAATAAATTCAATAGCGGCTTATATACAAGTGCGCTCAATAGTCCGTAAAATATGGTAAATGCAGTTTATACATCACAGTTTCATCTCTCGTCGTGTCTTAGATTTATTCCCAAATATGCTGAAATAAAAAAATCCATCAGTTCAGTCCATCATCCAATCAGTTGCATTAAAATGGAAAGCTGTAGTTGTTTATGTGGCGTGAGTGAGCGGCAGCTGAGCAGCACAGTGGGTGGGTTGTAAGGTTGCTGTCAGCCCTGACACTTGAACTGCTGGGCCAGCAGCATCCTCACTAGCGCAGACCCACACCTGCTGTCACCACTGCTGCACCATCAGCTGCTAATTGGTCAGTGGACACCCCCACAACTGTCTCTGTGAATGGCTGATGAGCGATAGAGTTCGGGTGGTCTGGTCTGTGGAGTCACGATTGTTGTCACGTCATGTTTGTAGAATTGGTACATCTGTTTCTTTACACAGTCAGAGTCGTTGTGCAGCGTTTCAGCTCGACAGGGCTTCTCACTGCTGTGGAGCTGCTGGCAAAACACACCAGTAGGCCTGTCGCGATAATCAATAAATCAATTAATTGCACGATAATTAAAAATAAGCTCGGTAAGTTTGCTGGGCTCGGTAATTTTTCATTTACCAAACACACTGGATAATGAGTTAACTTCGCTGCATCGGTCCCGACGGACTCGTCTTGGTTCCTCAGCGTAATGAGGAGTGAACCCTCCTGTCAGTCACTCCGTCTGCATCATCACTGCGTCATTGCGTCATCACTGCGCGGCCCGGAAACATTTGTACCTGCAGCCGACAGTCTGCACGATTATAGTCAGAATAACAATTTTCTACTGTGTGGGGAAAACCACTAAATAGATCGGTTTAATGTACAATAACAGCGCTTTAGTGCAACGTTAACATTTTATTTGAAAAGGTCCGCCGAAAAAAACGTGCGCTCTGAGCGCCCGGTCAGTGAACAGCTGACAGAGGTTGTAGCGAGAGCCCACGT
>OOFC01021510.1:3544-17374 GCA_900323345.1 Pseudochromis fuscus
ACAATAATTTCCTTCAGGATTAATAAAGTATCTGATCTCAATTTATTTGATTCATTATTTTCAACATAAAAATGACAAATTTTCAAAAAGAAAAAAGTCATGATGGAAAAAAAAGTCCTGTCATGTCTTTCAGTAAAACACGAGGGTTGAAATTTGGAATTTCCAAGTTTTTTAATGAGTGTCTTTCAGAGGGTTGATTTCTACTGTGGAAATAGTTGATGCATTTTTCCATTTCACACTAACACTGGTCAAAACTTGTTTACAATCTAATTATTATTTACCATGACTGTGTGTTCTAAGTGGTTTTAATACCTTTCCAAGTAGCAAATTAAAATCACAGCAACTGGACTTGATAGAGGTTAATGGCCTAACTCATAGCGTTTCCCTTGTTTTGAAGGTAAGTCAGTCAGTGTTGTGTGAGAAAGAAAGCTACAGAAAGATAAAGAATTACCTGCACTGCAAATGAAGACATGCTAAGTGTGTGATAAACACATACATATATATATGACTTCTCCTTAACATCCACTGTAACGTCAAACAGGACTAAGGTGGCTGAAATGAAAATAAGACAAGTACTTGCAGGGATTCTGTACTCTGTGGTTCAGGTCTAATAGAAACAGCATTTTATAGCCGGAGGCTGTAAAACAGTCTGACCTGACTTACCCCCGAAACACTGTGAAACCATGAAGACACTTCACACTCGCACAGCTCTGCAGTTTGGTAAGTTGATCCAAATCTGTGTCACACTAAGATTTTGTGGTCCAGAAAGGATTGACTCGCCTCCTTGAGACAAGTGACAAATTCCAAATCAGTAGTTGTTACAGTAAGTTGTGCAAAACGCCGCACACTGTTGGCAGCACTGAAGCCGGCCTCATTAAAGGACCATGTTCAGCTGTAACTGTCCATCATACCTGCAGCCAGTAGAAAATCCTATTATCCTTAGAGTTGATATGGCTAGATAGCTTGTTACTGTTCACAAATTCCTTCACACCTCTGGACAGTTGAGCTACTTGTTGACCAATCCATTGTTTTTCCCTTGGTCTGAATTCCTGCAAAGATCAGGCTATTGGTTATGTTTCAAGAAGTGTGAACACTTTCACTATGACAGTACAAAACCAAGACAACAGAAACCAAAACTTATGATGTGTTTTCTGGTTTCTCTTGTGTAGACAATGTACCACAGTGTTAATAATGAGGCAAATGTATGCACCAGTTAAAGAGACAGGAGCTAAAACATGCTGTTTTAAATAGTGAAAAAACTGAGGGGCTGTATCAGAGATTCTTTTGAAGTGTAGCATGCATCTCTACTGGAGTCCCAGAAGGAAAATATAGAGCAAGAAGTCAACATGCATGCACAAACTGGATTTAATGTGCAGATAAAAAATAAGGTAATTCTTAAATAAATAAATAAACTAATCAGTGACATTCTACAGACAAAGACCACGGTCAATGGGATGGTTTGAATATGAGAGTGATGTCAATAAGTGAATAATCCACTGCAGTGCGGGGAGGACTTCACTGAGGATCAGCCTCATTCATAAGGAACAACTGTTCACACCAAATGCAAAGCAAATTTAGTGTGAACAGTGAATGCAAAGATGCAAATTCTTGTCTACGCAAGTTGGAAAAGGTTTAACTTGACCAGAGCATTTGAGTGAAGTGGTATCGCAAAAACCTATCAGCATTGAGATTCCCCTGATGTCACTGAGGAGCAGAAATGGAGGATTATCGTCACCATCTGTGGCTGCCCAGAGCTTCAGGACGCTACTTTGACTTGAGGAAAAAACCAAGATGGAGAGGAGCTTTTCGCTGTTTCTGGGAATCTATAATGAGTAAAAGGGTGCAGCATTTGCAATCTTGTTCACTGTTGATGGCGGAAGTTGTGGTTGTCATAGTTTCCAAAAGGAGTACTTGTGCTTCGCATTTGGTGTAATCACAGCATAACAGATTAAAAACAAGGAGGGTGGGGGCATGAGAGTGAAGAGCAAACAGGTGTGGTGGGCAGTGAAGCACATACAGGAGACACATGAGGGAAAATGGAGTGACTGAGGTGTGGTCCTCCTCCTGAACTTCAGCTAAACTTTATCTACATTAGTGCTTCCAGTCCCACCTGAACCTTCAGAGACTCTCCACCTGAGCAGAGATTTTCTGGGGGTGTAAATCAGCCTCACTGGAGCTTCATTCAGTCCCCGATTCCTGGGGTAGAAATGTTGGCACAGTTCCCCAAAAGGTTTTCAGTCCCCAGGAAAAGTAAGTTCCCTTCTCTTTTTTCTTCCTTTAGAAAATTCAGGGTTTACAGGAACAAACCCTTCAGCTGTTTTCAGGTCAGGGAGTGGAACTGAAAACTGCTGAATTCGCTCTAAGATGGATCAGCACTTTTGTAGGGCTTTTCCCGGGGTTTCCGCTCTGTGTGTGTGTGTGTGTGTGTGTGTGCGTGTGTGTGTGTGTGTGTTCAGTAAACCCCCACATCCAGACCATGTTTATCCAGTTGCCACAGAGCTGTTTGAGACTGGTTTCCACTGGATTTCATCACACCTGCAGCCAGCAGGAGAAAACTTCTTTAAATGAGTAAACATGGGAGTTCATCTATATGCTAAATTCTCCTCCATCCCCCATGTTATGAAAAACATTTTATAAATTATGTTCCATCTGCTGTACAAGCTGGCAAGAACAAGAGGCCTTAAAAAAACATCTCAGGTTTTCACACAGGAATCTGGTGAGTGTGTCTGTGTTGACTGCACTGTAGGACTAACACATCGCTCTGCGGCTCCATTTCCTTCCCCTCGTCTTCATCACCTCAGCTGCTGTCTATCATGCAGGTGATTCAAAAGTGGCATGCAACACTTTGATTACTTAATCTTTAGAACTGAAGGAACACACCGACGTGTTTTATTTTCCACCCACTGTCTTTCAACAGCACTTCCAGCTCCGTGAGGATAAAAGTGTGAACACATTAGTGGATGCAGAAACTGTGCACAGAGCAGATACAACATGTTCATCACAGAACTTCAAAGTGGTGGTAGATGCCAGGTTAAGGACCTCGATGCTCCAATTTCTCTTTGTTTGTGAATAATCAGTAAAATAACATGTGTGGGGGCTTGTCCAGGATTGGTACATTGGGTTGAATGACAACTCAACATATGAAAAGCTGCTTGAAGATTCTCTCTATTCAATTGAAAGTTGGGTTTCTAATAATGAACATGATCAATATAAACAAATAAATGAATTAAACATTCTGTGCCTGCAAATATTTCACAATAAAAGACCAGGTAATAACTTAAATTACAGGGTGAGCTGAGCTTGTATTAACAGATTAATGCAGTAACTTTGATGCTTTGATTTGATTCACTCAACGTCTTTTTTTAAGTATCAAAATGAGACTCCATCCTGAAATATGACTCATTAAACAAGCCTTATCACGCACACTGCAGGAAAGGTGCTAGCCACCCTCGGAGCAACTTCAGCATTCAGCATCTTGCTCAAGGAGATTTCACCACAGCCACCGCACAGAGAAATTTAGAAATAAAGACGTGCCTCTAACACAAACCTGCTTCAGATAGAGGCTTGGTACCCTCTGCTGCTGAGGTAAATGAAGGCCCACAACAGGATTTAATGAAATACCAAAGACTGTATATAGAGTGGAGCTAATGTGACATCACACACTGGTTTGTGGACTCACATTTTAAAGCATGACTTTGGCATTTGAACATCGCCATGACAGTTGGATGTCAGTCAGAGCCAGAAGTGACCGAATTTGGATAGACCTGGTTGCTTCTTCCAATTCTACATCTATGGTCCTGACTGCAGATTTGTATATGAGATGATTATGAGAGTAATGTCCTAATTAACAGGAGGCTCTATGATGTATTTTTGGATAATTCACTTCAGGTTCCAGCCATGGAAGACATATTTACCAGTGTTGCTGTTTGAGCTCTTATTGTACTGAGAGCAGGCTGAGTGTTAACAGACTGAAGAGCACAATCATCCAAACACCACCATCTAACACTGAAAAGAGCCCACATCCAATCAGGGCTTCATTCAGTGGTGCTGCAGAGGGAATTCCTGCCTCAGTGAGTGTGTGTGCAGAAAGAGAGAGTGGTGCAGTACTTATTTATGTGTCCATTGCGGCATCTAGCTTCAACAGCGTGCTGCAGTCACTTTTTAGCCCACCCTCCCCCAAACACACACACACACACACACACACACACACACACAGTCCCATGTTAGTGCACATGGTCATGCAATGCACGCTGCTGCATGTGTCGGGGCTCAGCTCCTATAATCCACATTGATTCATGGTGTAGAGAGGAAACTGCTCCCCGGAGGGAAACACTCGGGGCTGCTGTGTCAATCCACTGCTACTGTGTGCGTGTGTGTGTGTATGAGTTCACACTGAGTATCTTCCCGTCAGTTTTTTGTTTCTAAAAAGTGTGTGTGTTCAGTCTGGATACATCAGCAGAGAGCTGGGTGGGAGTTTGAAGGATTTGGGAACACCACAACTAAATCAGAGAGTGTGTGGATGTTTGACAGCTGGGTTCAAATGCAGAGTTCTGGCTGAACATATGTAGAGACAGAATTTATGATTTATTTTTTATTATCAATTCAAGTGAAGTGACTGGTGTAGCTGGGTGGGTGGTTCCACCCCCAACTCGATTCACACAAATATATAATGAGAAAAATGTACTCAAAAAATGAAAAAATATGGAAATAACTTCCCTACTATTGAGCTTTACCTTTTATTATTGGGATAGTAGGAGGTTATATGGTGAATAAATAAGAAATTAATGCATACATGAGTGATGAATGACCAAATCAATGGAAGTGACAGTTTAAACATCAGTAAATGGGTGAATTGAAGATGGACAGACAGAATGTGATAAATCTTAGATGCGTGGATAGAGAAATAAACAACTGGATGGACTTAGTATCTGTATTTGTTGGGAGAAACCACATTCATGTATATTTATAGCCTAAAAATGTACCTACATTTTGTTTGAACTTTTGAACCATATGCCCGAGGCTGTGCATATATATATATATATATACAGGTTTTTTTGTTTGTTTGTTTTTTAAAAGGAAAGCTGTATTCCCTAAATGGGCTGGATGTGTGAATCTGTCAAACAGAGATAAAAATAGATCTTGTCTTTCTTTTTCCGACACATGTTGTTCAGAATCGAGCCACAGTTGTTTTGTTTCTCTGTGAACAGAGAATCTAAAGGCTGCTGTAAATATTCAACCAGCTCCTGATGCCTATTCACACTGGGACAAACAGCGAGAGGGGAGGAGGCTGTAAATCCAGAGTTTATGGTGTGTCCGTGGACCAGTAAAACACTCTGAGCTGTGATATCAGTCAGCAGTTCAGTAAGAGAGAGGACGAGGGAGCGAGAAGGAGAGAGAAACGGGTCATTAGGAAGAGAGGGAGGATGAGAGCAATGGAGATGAAAGAGGGGAAGGAGGTCAAACTGATGGAGAGGAGAGGGAGGAGGAGCTTTGTGGTAACATCCCTGTCTCATTGTGTTTCTTACGGCTCTCTCTCTCATGTGTGTGTGTGTGTGTGTGTGTGTGTGTGTGTGAGAGAGAGAGAGAGAGAGAGAGAGAGAGCTGTTGTGTATCCATCTTTGTGAAGACCAGTTTGAATCTCTAGTAAAGAGGAAAATGAAGACATGTTCCTGATCCTGTTGTCACTTTAAGGTCACCATTTGGTTTGTGGACATTTTGAAGAAAGGAGTTTTGGTGCCACAAATGACTGTATTTGGATATGGAGGAAGGTGTGAGGAGGCAGGTCTGACTCTTGAACCTGAGGACACCACCCAGTGTGTAAGAGACTGGTGAATGAGCTTTCAAACCACCTGAAAATCATGGGAGACCAGACCTGTCAATCAAACTAACCATGCCTAATTTGAAGCCTACTTAATTCTGATTATTTTTTCAGATAGACCACCAGATCACTGACAACAAGAACTGACTTAATCTAATGACATCAGACTGACTGAGTACTTCATGATTAAAAATGACAATTGTTGAACTGAGGTCAAACGGAGGCAGAGTTTTTTTGGAGTCAGCATCCAGCAGCCACTAGATGGCATTTGTACATTGGCTTCACTTTTGAGACTATGCAGGAGGTTAGCTACCTCTACCTACCTCCTCAGCTCCTCCCTCTCATTCAAACGCCATCAGTTCTGGCTAGTCCACAAACCAGTAGGTGATGTCTCTGTGGCTACGTCTGCCTCTTATGGACAATCTATGGTCACTGGGCTGACAAGGAGACACATCCACGTCAGTGACCAGTTCACCGTACCTAACATTCTCCACAGTCCACTTTACTGTGTAGCTGCTCCAAAGCTTTCATGCAAATGCAAATCAACATATAAACTGAGTGCTTACACTTTCCATTCATCGATTGTCTATGCCCACTTATCCCTTACAGGGTCGCCTATCCCGGCAAGCTCTGGGTTAGAGGCCTGCCTGCACCCTATACACACTGGACAGACCTGCAGTCCAACACGGTGCTTACTTACACTTTGAACTCAGTCCACAATGTTCTGATTTTCCATCACACAAATGTATTTAGAAGTTCAGCCGTGCTTTTCTTTCAGCCTATTGTCTCCTCTGGAAGAAAAAGTAAACACTGGAGGGAAAATCTTAAGAGTCAATGGTGCTCTATACAGCTCTGTACAGCTTTGTAGAGTCAAATATTGTGAACCTCTCTGCCTCACACTGACGATGAGCTACCGTATGTGAACTGAGCAGGATGGACATCTCTGAAATCCTCTGAGCTTCTGTGAGAAACTGATGTCACTGTGTGAATAATGTATAAATCATATAAGGTTTTGCTCTTATAGACATGCATATTTGACCAAACCAGCTTTTTTCTGAGTAGCAGAGGGAGCACGCAGCACTCCACACGCAGTATGTATACGTATATGCACACAACTAAAACCTGCTCTGTTGTGTTTTGTCTTTTGCACTGAATGGCCCACACCTTACCTGTCATTGCACTTGTTGCAATGACAATAAAACGAATCTCAATCTGAATCGGAATCTCATCTCCAAGTCAGCTTCACTTCAAGTACAGATCTATGTTTTTTGTCTGTCAACAAACTTGACACTAAAGGTGTATGTGAATTCTGGAGGCTGAAAAATAGGTTGAAGGAAATGCAATAATGTAGTTTATGTGATTTACAATAAAAAATGTGTTAAAACTAACTCGCCTTTAATCATGCAGTTTCTAACTCCCCATGTGTTGCTGCTTCCCCAGCAGAATGACAGCCTAACAAAAAATGCTCAAAAATCTCAGGTGAGGTTTGATAAAGCTGAAAGATACAAAAATGAAAGCAGGCAAAAAATATCGCGCAAGATACCAGAGTCAACTAAATCAATGAATAGAAATAAATCAAGACAAGGTCTCTAACTTTGGCCATTGAGTTGGATCCTGGCTATGAGGATAGGTATTCACTCCATTTCTAAAACAACCTGTCATCTGCTGGCAAGCAAATAATTGGAGAAAGTGCCCTGATGATTCATATTACTATGTTGTTAATTGGTTTCTTTTACCAGCAGTCTACCACAGAATAAATGGTTATTGTGGTCCACAGCTGCTCTACCAGTTAAAAACTCCACACCAGTCTCACATTGCTGCTTAGCAATGTGAGACTAGCAGTTAGCTGAGATACATCAGGCTGCAGGACAGGAAGACTAAACCACTGCACTTGAATCCACTTTGTGCACAGACCTCACAGTCAACAGGTGTTTTAACCTGTTTTAAAAACTATTAATCCCACTAAAATCTGCTATTGTGTTCTGCAAGTCAGCCATAATAACAAGCACACTCCTCCTGGAGAGACATGTTGCTGTTCAGCTTCTTAAATGTAATTTGTCAGTGCTGTGCAGTACAAACAAGCAGTATGGATGTGACTTGCATTCTGCCAAGCAGCAGCAGCAGCAGCAGCAGCAGCAGCAGAGGGATCCCCTGTTAAGATGTTGCTTGTAATTATTGGATTATTGAAGAGTGGAGGAGCTGGTGGACAATCTGAGCCCCTCACACTCATGATCACAATCACAAACATCAATACCCTCCTCCCTCAGCTGCCATCCATTCTGCAGGCCCCCACCCCCTCCTCTCCCCTCCTCAGACTGCTGCGTGGAGGAGGCAGAGCTGCTGGGAATCCCACAGTCATACATTATATAACCAGCTCGGTGCTGCAGTCATGGTGCTCAAGCTGTGACACTGATTAACCGGTGGCTGTTCTTCTAAATCTAGCAGCTCAACCTCCACATGGAAAAATTAATCATTTTTCCATCTACTTGAAGACACACTGTGATTCTGTTATAGCACCCAATTTTGTTAAAATGTCCTGTCAGTGTTAAGACATCAGTCAATATTTGGAACGTCCTGTAAAAGCGATGATCTGACACTCAGAAGCAATTGGCCAGGTGTGTAGATGTGTGTGTCAGGAGAACAATTCACTGCAGCACAGATGGTTTTTTGTCTGAAAGTGGGATAACATGTATCTCCTGCGTCTGCGACATCAGGCCTTATGCCTTCCAATGCTGACAGCAGAGGTAGAAACGTACATGGAAATATACTGTTGCGTTTTTGAGGTTGCTCTTAAATCACTGATCTACACAGTGTACAGCTACCACACAGGATCCACACTTCTGCGGCCATTCAAGGTAACTTATTCACATGCACTGCAACACATACGACTAGAAGTCAAGAAAATCATTGCCAAAGATTTGTGGATTCAAAGACGTCTATATTTGCTGGCGATTGGCTTGAAATTTATTGTCTCTTGCTAACTGAGTGAAATTGAAAAAATGAAGGAGACAGGAGGAAGGGGAACATGGCTCCTTTAGTCCTCTCCTGCTCTCATCACATATGTTTTATTGCAGCTGATGTCACTATAAAGTTGTTCTCATTAATCTTTTTTGTTGTTTCTGTTGTCAGACACCAGATCTGAACAGAGTCTGATGATTTACTGACTATGAAGAGGAGGAGGTGGGTGGAATAACAACCTTGTGATGCTGTTTAACAACTATCATTGGTCAAACACTCAATTCTGGTTTCATCATTAAATTAAATTAAAACTTCAGTTTTCAGGAAGCATGAGTGGTGCTAAGATTTAACTGTATATGTCTCATATAAATTTAGACTTTGAGGTTTGTGAGGAAGTACAATCTTGAACCACTGTCTGTCAACTGAATATATGGAGCTGCAATGGACAAGTGGATATTTTTGCATATTGTGATTTTGTGAATATCTTCATGCTGTTATTTTGATTAAAACAAGATAGAAAAAAGATATTCAGCATGTTAAGTATGAGTTTTAAAGTGTTTTCACACTTACCCTCTTTCATTGAGTTTGTGGTGTCAAAGATATCACAGGAACTCTGATCTGTGTGTACTTCTACTATCACTGGATCCATCTGCTGATTGTAAACAGTCAAGAAAGAGATCTTCCAGGCACGATGTATAGACTGTACTTATACAGGATAATTTTGTAACCATGGTAACGTGTAGCCTATCTATGTCACCACATGAGTGGGGCTAGAAAATGAAAAGGAGTTCAAACACAGATGTGTCGAGTTTGTGTGACCAAAAAAGAGTGGGTAAAACCATTGACATGATAATATTACCATTATGAATACAACGCCACCTCCTTTCTGTCTGTTACTGCAGCCACAGAGTCTCCTAATGATGCTTCAAATCTGATATATTGGTGAGCTATAAATTAACATATGAAGTGTAGTGAAGTGCAGGATATACCTATTCAAACAGAGGTAACCCTCCACACTACATTAACACCAGGCTTATGGTCTAATCTCTATTGATCCCACTCAGTGCTTCCTGCCACTGCATCATCAGCCTGTGTACTCACAGCTGCCTTCTCCTCAAAATCTCATTCTGAACCCATTTAAAAACAATTACCTCACTCCCTTTGTCACATTACTCCTCTCACATGTCCACGCCTGTCTCCTGTCCTTTACACACTTCTGTCTTATTAAATGGTGATTTTACCAAGGAACTTTTTTTTTTTTTTACAGAAATGCTGAATTTAGCTGCAGAGGACACCAGTGTTATTTCCCACTTGCTACCCACTGCTCGTGTTACTTGCTGCTTGTTATCAGATTTTCTTTTCCTCACATTAATGGTGGTGGTTGGCTTGTTTAAAAATCTGTGTGAAAGCAACAACAGATCAATTTTTTCCCTCATGCAGGTGTCTGAGCAGCCTCAGAGATGTGGGTAGGTGTATTTCTGAGCTCACAGTTTCCCTCTGCGTCCAGTCTTTACACTAAGCGAGAGACTTATACTCAGTAAACAGATTAATATCCATAGTTATATGTGAACAAGTGATTGTTTTCCAGCCGTTCTGACCTAAAACTGAACTTTTTCACTGAAAGACATTCTGACAGTGGGAGCAGCACATGTGTATTAATGACATTCACTAATGTTCAGCAACAGTTTAATTAGCAGATTTAACACCACACCAGAGGAGGACACAGTTTGTTGTGTGAACTAGTTGAAATCCAGTCACAGACGTACAGTAACTGATGCACTTTTTAGTAGAATCTCCTCCATTTTTGTTGATTTCTTTTGACTGGATGATCATTATAACTTCTTGACATGTGCACCTTTATTGGAGCTATTTTCTTCCCTCAAAGCTTCGCAGAATATTGTGTTCATCAAACTATAAATTAACCTATGTATTTTTTTATTTGATTGTCCTGTACTGAATTGTTTGACCACTGTAACAAGTTTTTTGTTAAACTTTTTTAATTCTCAAAATAGAGCAGGTCATGACATGTAAACAGTGGATAGACCTCTGTTCAGATTGGAGGTGAGTATATTTATGTAATATTCAGTATGTATGTAAAAGGACAACAAATAAAATGAAAAAAAGCTTAATATTTTAATTACTTTAATGGATATTTGTGCCCCATATACTAATAGTAATAATGAATGCTCTTTGATAGAAATAAGTATGGTAGTAGTAGTAGTGATAACCCCAATATACCAATATAATTCTGGGTAGCAGTATATTTGGTATTAGAGTGGCGAGTGCAAATTTAAAATAATTTTTAAAAAAGAATATAACAAGAGAGAATAAAATAAAAATGTGATCAGGTCAGCAGCACAATCTCCTGTAACTGTACTTCTCGTGTCCTCGAGGGGGTTGGGCAATTTAGGTGCATGAGACACAATAAAATAACATTTTGGAGACGTGCTGCTTTGCTGTCATGACATACTGGGACACTTAATTGGACTGAGCCATCATTATTCTACCTGTGCTTTCCCCCTGTGACGAGTCAGGATGTCAAAAGACTTTCAGAGAAGCATCTGACTGTGAGCGAGGCAACTGTTTATTTCAGCTTTAGTTCCACATTCAGTCTTGGTGGTGGGGGTGGTGGTGTGTGACGCTGAAGTGCTGGCAGGGAGCCGAGGCTCAGTGAGAAACTCACAGCAGACAGGACAGACAGAGGAGGAAGGGGTTAATGTATAGCAAGCCGAGCGGCGTGGGTGTGAGGTCACGGCTATAATCGATACGAAACAGTTGGAGAAAAGTTAGAAAGTGGAGTCGGGGAGACGTGGAGGGGGCAGGTAGGTAGAGAGGGGGTGGGAGACAATAAAGCTCAACTGATTTGAATTCTATTCATAATTCTCTGCTGGGAGGCTGGTTAGCTGAAGGCGGCGGATGATGAGAGATGGAAAGAAAGAGGGGGAGAAGGTGTGGGAGGAAGAGAGAGAAATAAAGGGAAGGACAGGATGGGATGGAGTGTTGAGTCTCTGAGGGGGAGGGAAACTGGGAATTAAATACAGCTCGGCTTCAAACGGAAAAGGTAGAGAGACAGACAGAATGAATGAAAGACAGACAGACAGCGAGGCAGAGGGAGGGGGTGTCTGTGCTGTGTGGAGGTTTGGACACTGATTTACAGCAGCTGCTCAGTTTGATTCCTGCAAATCAAAAAACAGGAACATGAACCTTTATCCTCTACACACTCTCTCTCACACACACATACACACACAGCCATGTACTTCTGTCCTTAGCTGTGGGCAGCAGAGCATCACTGTAATGGGATTACTGTTCAACAACATGAGGCTCACCAGACAAATGACAGAAGTGGTCAGGTTACACTTGAGGAGAAGTGCTGCCTTGAGGAGGAAATGTGATGCAGTTTGTATGTTGCTGTTGATGTTTGTATTTATCTTATGTGACTAAATCTGTCAGTTTGAGTGAAGTCTCTTTTACATCCATCTCCTTAACGTATATCTAATTTTACTATTAATCCTTTAACAATAATGATGTATATTTTTTGTCTTTTATTAGACAAAGACAAAACAATTTTTTTTAAAAATAAAGTGTAACAATCAAAATATTGGAAAACATAGTGAAACAGCAACAAAGTGCAACACTTCCAGTCCCAAGATTAAAGGAAAAACACCTGAATGTGTGAACAGGTGAGTTTTGAGGCAGGATTTGATGGAGGTGAGCGAATGTCCTGAGGCAGTGAGATCCAGAGCAGCTAAAGGCTCTCGACCCCATGGTGGACAATCAAGCAGGTGGGTGGATGAGTTGGATGGAAGAAGAGGAGCTGAGGGCTGGGTGTACTGTCATTTTAAATTTCTTACTACTATATTATTTTATTTTATTTCACACTTTTTTATGCATCATAGTGCTGTATAATATATTTGCATTACTATTTATTAGCCATCAGGTGTTGCAGTGGCTTATCTATTGTAAGATTGGGGGTTCGATCCCGGGTGTCTTCTGTCCACATGTCAAAGTGTCCTGGAGCCCTTAGTGGCTCCCAATTGTGGCTTGGGCCTTATGTGGCAGCTCTGTAGCCACTATTGTGTGAGCTGTAAAAAGCACTATATAAATGTGCTCCATTTATCATTTACCATTTATTTCTTAAATCTTATGTCACCCTTAGTTGGTGTTCCCACTGCTAAGCTGATGTGTTCGTCTCTTCCCACACATTTCATTGTACTGTTCGCCCCATGTATATGACCAACAAACCAAACCTGAACCTTCACTACCAACAATACTGACCAACACATCCTGTTAAATTGTTTTTTTTTGTGGTAACAGTAATGGTTATTGATCCACTGCTACAGCATGACAAACTGGGTTACTCCGTTTAGTTTAGATTACTTAGCTACACTGATGGAGCGCCACTGGTTTTGGTGGGTTCCTCTTTCATTGTGGACTTTGTTTCATTGTGTTAATAAGTAGGAAATAGGTCATTGGAAAAGCAGTTGTGGTTTAAAGTGGCAGGTTCTGCAATAATTTGTGTTAGTCAGTCCCTGTTTGTCCAGTTTTCACTGCAGCAGGAGGATAAAGTCTGTGGACTGGAGCTGAATAAAGAATGAAGTTAAAATGTACAGATTTCTACAGTGGCCCTGAAGGGCAACAGCCAATCGCAAAGCAAGAAAAAGAAGAAGAAGAAGAAGAAGAAACACACAAAAAAAAGGTAAGTACACAAGACAAAGAAACAGACACAAGAAAAAGGTCTACTGGTAAAGGTAGGTAACCTGCTATGACAAGGATCTGGATGCTGATTGGATGGAACCACTGTCCATCTTTCTGACAGGTGTGTGCATTTTTTTCCTTATGTGTCTTTTTTCTTGTGTCCTTGTTTATCTTGTGTGCTTTGTGATTTGCTGCCGTTGTGTAGATTTCTTGTTTGCTTGTGTCCTTGTTTATCTTGTGTGCTTTGTGATTTGCTGCTGTTGTGTAGATTTCTTGTTTCTTTAAGTTTCCATTACTTTTGTCTCAGAAGATGAAGCTATTGTCTGTGACCATGTGCTGGAACTGCTTCTGTCTTTACT
>OOFC01021513.1:0-25385 GCA_900323345.1 Pseudochromis fuscus
AATATATATATATATATATATATATATATATATATATATATATATATATAAAGAAAAAAAAAGAGTAAAGCCACAGCACAACAGCACAGTGTGAGAGTTAGTAGTTAGTATACCCACAAGAGCTTTACTCTCCTCAGCTCGGAGCCCCAGAGAGACGCTACAGCTAGTTAGCGATTAGTGGCGTCTCTCAGGGGGGCACTTGAAAATCAGTTAACTGTCCCCTCGGAGGTCCATACTATAGCTCGCATTAGCATGTAGCACAGCCATTAGCGTCAACACCTACTTTAGCATTAGCACAGCCAACTGACAGCTAAAGGCCCCCGTGGGGCTCTTTAGAGTCTCCAGACAGAGACGGAGACTGACAGAATGAAGAAGTGACTGCAGCAGTTTGTGCATTAAAGCTGTACAGTGAGTCATAAAGCAAGTTAATGGCTGTTTAGATAAATAGCAAACACATTAGCCATTTCAGCAAAGACATGTTGACAGGCTGAAGGCCGACAAGCAGCTGCTCCACTTCCCTGAAAGGGCTTTTCGACAAAATTGTCTTGATTCCCAAGAGCTGTATTGATCTATTAATAATAATACTAATAATAATACTTATAACTCTTCACACTTATGTATAATGAAAATATATTTACATGCCCAACTAACACTGTATATAAAAACTCAAGATAAAGTCAAAAAAGTGTAAAAAGATCTATAAAAAAGCACAGATTCTTTATTCTTCATAGCATTACATCAGGTGGAAATGGTGAAACCAGTGAAAAGCAAGTAAACCCTGTAACGCCGCTAACACAAACTGAGTGTTTGGAATGAAGCCAAAGCCTTTTCCCATATGGCCATGTAGCCATTTACTATAGCCGCTCCGCTCCCCGACCAACACGCTAATCACATTAATCATCTATTTGTTTTAAAACATCATTAGGGACGTTCACACACAGACTTGCTTGTGCATAAACAAACACACACTCATGCACTTGCGGTGCACTTGATGGGTACAAGTGGGAGGAGAGCTAAATTAACTAGCATGCACTAATCACTTAGCTCTCTAATGGAAGCATGCTCAGCACATTTGTGTTTGTGCATACATTTATGGTACACACAAAAGAAGACGCACACAACCACAGCACACATGGACAGTTAGTGTAAATATTTTTTAAAAAAAGGCCCATCGGGAGTACATGCATCAATCTGCTTTATGGAACAGCTTTTTTTTTTTTTTTTCTTTTTTAAGTGTAAGCGGCATTGAGTATATTTGTAGCACTCTCATATAATAATGTGCAGTTACGCCCAAGGGGGTATTCATCATCCTGACTGGCTGGTGATGTAAAAGATTTTATGCCAGAAGCAGCGTGGAAGTCTGCAATCAAAAAATAAATACTTATGAAGTAGCTATAATCAGAAAAAAAGAATATCTTTGAAGGTTTTATAGCTTTCAATTAACCATTATGCTTCAGCGTTGAAGGAAATGATTTACTCAAGGTAATAGAAAAATTATTTCTTTCTATAAAAATGAAAAAGAAAGATCTCTTCACTTGATTAACAGAGTTGGCATAGCAACTAATAAAGCTACTTTTTGCTGTATGGGAATTAACCACACAGCTGGGCCACTGCTTTGTTCACACTCAGTTTTTTATCTTGTAAATTTTTTAACTTCCACCATCAAGAGTCTGTTGCGTGAATAAAAGCTAACAGAAAGGGGCTGGCTAGTATTTTGTCTGTTGGTGGCTTTTTAGATGTCACCATGTTCCAACTGTTAATCACAACTCAATGATATTATATCCTCCATTCTCACGCACTGTCTCTTTGTGTGTGCGTTACATGGTTGGAGGGGCCGGTGGAGAATGAGCTTAGGCACCATAGGGGACTTTGCCATGAGGGGCATATAGGGGTTGGGTGACTTAAATGGAGAAAAATCCAATAATTGTATCCGTCCAGAGGGAGGGCGAGCTTTTAGGGAGGGGAGCGACCTGTTATTACTCTTTCTTTTTTTTTCTTTCTCTCTTTAATTTCATCCCCTAATTCTAGGGTGAGGGGGTAACCTAAGAAAAGGAGGGAACAGAGAGTGGAGAGACGTGAGGGTTACAGGCTGAGCTTGCTGCTAAAGTATGTCCTCGTAATTAGCTGAGTATTAGCAGCGGTGACAATGCAAGAGCACTGGGCAGGGAAGCACCCTTTAACGCTCTACTCATTTCCTGAACTTAATCCCCACCGCTTACTGGTAATAGTGCACAAGTGCACACGCATCTGGACACACACACACAAACTCTCAGTCATGCACAGCTTCACATAATCAACTGCTGCCTATAATGGGAAAGGACTCCCCGAGTAAAAAAGCTACACCCAACGGTTCACCTTCAATCCCTATTGTGCTCAAAGTCATAATGATGGTTTACTGCAGGGAACTTCAGCGTGCATCTGTGAGTGTGTGACTGTGTGCATGTACACAAGCATTTACGCCTTCGTCTGCACATTAGCATCAACTTTACTGTTTACTTCTCAAGTGTCAAGAAGCTTCTAACACCCAACAGGACTTCAGGCAAGTCCCCGTTTCTTGTTTCCTCCAGCGAGCGGATGGAGGAGACAAGGCTGCAGAAGCAAAAATCAATTACTTTCAATTAAGTCAACCGGCAACTCTTTCAATGTGCCCTCAAGCCACTCAAGTCTTGCTTACAATACCTCCAACCCCCCACTCCTGCACCGCAAAGTGACACACACACTACACTCACATGTGCATACACACTTTAAAAGCCACATCCACTTACTGTGTGACTGTCTTTTTGTGTTTAGTGGTTAAATTATAGACCCTAGAAACAATTACTGTGGCAATGGCTAAAAATGCTCTTGAACAACAGTTGAAGCATTTCAGTCTGTAATTTCTATCCAACTGTACAGAACATAGAAAAGTGGCATACATCATATAAAATGGCATTTAATTGTGCTTGGTATAACACATTTGTCTTTTTAAAAGTATATTATTCAAAGTATTTTTTTTTTCATTCATTGTAGAAGAAAATGTTTCAACAAAGAAATTACTGATTACTTTATGATGCATGTAGCTCATCATATGCATAAACTGTGTGGAAAACAGTATACTCACTATCACACCACAGCTGATATAGCAGTGGATGACCACGATTCTTCAGTAGATTTCATTATAAAAACCAATCAATGAGTATATTACACCCAGTTTGGGTTGTGTGTTTCTAATTACAATATTTATGTTTTCTCTCTCCTGTATTTTGTGCTTTTTCTTTATTCTTTTCTCTTATTGTGCTTTACTCGAGGTATCTCTGACATCATTACCTATTGTTTCTTAATATTCATTTTCTTTCTCTCTGCTCTCAACCGGTCGAGGCAGACGACTGTCCACCCTGAGCCCTGAGATTTTCATTCCCACTGTTGCCAAGATCTCAGGAGGGAATTACGTCTCTATAATAGGAGATATTACTGTAAGGTATAATTTGTTATGATTTGGCTGTGTATCAATAAAGCTGATTTGAATTAATACAAGTTTACGATATGACTATTATTCATATTGTTGTAAAAGCAGTGTATTAGTTTTAGTGCAGATAATCAGTATTTAAAAAACCTTTTCTTGGTCAATAAATAAAAGCTTGGGTCCTTGACTGACTGATAAACAAATCTTATAGTGAACTGAAACTAACCTGAGGTGCATGTTATTGATGTGATGACAATATATGTTGAGTATAAAAAACAGAATAAATTGCTGACAAAAGAGCAATAAATAACAGGAAACAGGGAGAGAAAATACAGACAGAGAAAATTTGTGTTACATTCTGAAAAGCTTGTATCGTATTCTTGTTTCAAATTGATTTTTGTGCCATTAGTTCAAATCAAAATCGTAAGAGGCACCTGAGCCCAGTCCGGAGCGCACCGGTCGAGAACCATTTCTATAGAGAACATGTTATAAACAGCGCAGAGGGGGACCGCAAACCTTGTCATTGACACAACAGTCTGAGTGAGCATGAGTCTGTGTATGTGTGTATCTGCGTATGTGTGTGTGTGTCTGCCAGCTCCCAGTCTAGCGCTATTGTCTAACAAGGTCTAATTAGCACTATGGCACAATGAATTAGCATAATTATGCAAACAGGGCTCCGCTAAAGGCCTGGCACAAGGGGAGGCTACGGGGGGCACCTATTACAACGCACACACACACGGACGTGTTTGAATGCACACGCATACACACCCACATAGAACACTTAGACACTACTGCAACACATTAAACACGCATACATGACTGTGGATACAGACAAACACTCACACACCTGTCCAGCAGAAAAGTGACAAGAACACGAGGCTGTCATCTACAGTGCTGAACAGCTTATTTGATATTTATGTGTCTAGTATGTTATGTAGTGTGACACCCCTCTCATCTTTAGAAATACATCCTCCTGTCAGTCCCTCATACCAACACAAACATCAGATGTATACAGTCAGAAATGACCAGCTCCCCACCGCCACCCTCCCTCACAACACTCACACATTCAGGGCTTATAGTATTTACCAGCGGGGGTGATAGGTGAAGTCTGTGGGAGATAATAGGGATGACTGAGAGGCTGAAAGGCTAGTAGCCATTCAGAAAATGACAGCTGTAGAGAAGAAGGCTCTATTAAGCTTCATTAGGATGCTTGGCTCTTGATTACACACACACACGCACGCACACACACACACACACAGAGTCATGTTTCCATCACTTCAGAGGACATTACACTTACTCATATTCATTTCACGCAGACAGACTTCAACCATAACTACAACCATTCCCAACAAATCTTCATCCTATAACATAACTGTTCAGATTATGGGATCTGTTTTTTTGTCACCAAATACTAGACGCAAGGGCACACAACCATGTCCCAACAACCATGTGTAATACAAACACACACACACACTCACACAAAGTCTGTGACCTTTGCCTGAAACATGAACCCAACAAGCGCTCTTACCAAAGGCCCTGAAACGTCAACAAGCTCTACCCTTTTAACCGCACGCACATCCTGTGATGCACTCTTAGTCACCCAACCCCAAGGGGGCTTGTATTGTGTCCTAAAACCCTGACCCCTGCCAGGAAACAAGCACACCTAAAACCCCCCAAAACAACGCCCGTAACAAAGCCTCCTTACAATTACAAGCCCCCGTCGGCAACTAGAGAACCAGGAAGATCAGAAGTTCAGAGTTCAAATAGTTCAAAGCGATCACGCTCCGCCTGAAATAGGTCCTATCATTTATAGTCGAGACATAACGAGCTACAAATGTATGTGCGGCTTCATGACCTGTGGGTGACCAGCAGAGGGGGTGTTTTCTTCTTGGATACTTTATTAAGTGCAAACGCAGGTGACTCACCTGACAAGCCAATGTGTGGCTTTTAAAAAGACACCCGGGTAGGAAAAGAGTTGCTGCACATTGACGACATTGATTCCAATTCTCAACAGACTCACAAAAAAACATAACGAGTCCACAGATCTGAAGGGGACCTGATCCCAGTCAGATGTGACTCCAAAAGTTACACTTTATTCATTTGATGGTTTAACATGTCGACACAGTGTAGTGACTCACTGATGTCCTGTGTGAAGTCTCAAGTCAAAGCCCTCATTTAGTTTTGTCCATTTTATTGTCCGACTTTTATTTCTTCATGCCCAATTAAGGGTTTTCACATGTATTTTTGTTGTTACAATACATACTGATACCACAATAGGTAATTACACCAGAATTCTCTATTCAAACTGTCTCTACATCTCTAGGCTACACTATTCATTTCCTAAAATCTTCACTGAGACACTTTGCCTGCTCCTCTAGTCTTGAAATGAAAACCATTGACTCTGGCTTATCTTCACCTTAAGAAACAACACGTTGTTCACGTACGTGCACAGTTGTGGGACAAACAATAGCCAGGAGAGGGGGTCATGCTGAGAGGGGGTAGCAATTTTAAGCTGAGTCCACACATTTTGGAAGCAGTGGGCTAATCCGGTGAGGCTTTTTAGCCTGCTATTCAGGAGGACAAGGACCCCCAGGATTTGGGCTTGTCCACACCTCAGGGGTGGAGGATTATCAAGACAGCAGGAAAGGTGGAGTGGGTGTGATGGTGGGCGACATGAATATGTGTTTATTAGCACAGTGGCAGTAGATTTTTTTTTTTGCAAGTATTGTGCCTTGCTGTATATCTTTGTCGAGAGTACACGTGAGTCAGTATGTGTGTGTTTGTGTATTTTACAGGGGTTTCTCTCTGACTCCCACCCCCAAAAAAATATACCCCAGAGCTCTGACAGGGTCACCTCTGGGCCTTTCAGAGCCTCCTCTCAACCAATCCTAATTGATCTCACGCATTACTAGTCCCAAACATGGGATGGAGAACAGGAGGGAGATGGCTGCCCTATTGTTTGAGGAGCGAGGTCCCCTTGCTAGTGGCTCTCGACTCCTTAAACACACACACAGTCGCGTTTCCATGACTTCAGAGGACATTACATTGACTTTGATTCATTTCCAGGAGACTTACTCTAATCCATAACCCAACCCTAACACCTTTATTTTAGAATAGACTGGTTTGCATTATAAAGACTTGTTATTTTCCCCCAAAAGTAAAGACAAATCTCCACAATTCAACTGTGTAAACACATTTAGGTCCCCAAAACATGAGTGTTATCCACCCATACGTTACACCTCTGGCATGCCCACCCACCACTTCCCCCTTTTCTCCTCTCCCCTCCTCAATGCTCTCATCTCCGGCTGTGCTAATCCACCAGCCAAGTCAGGAACTCAGTTACCCATCTGGCCGAGCATGACTCCAGCTGGGAGGACAGAGGGATGGAGGGGTGGAAAGAAGAAAGAGGAGTAATGGTGAGAGGGGTAAATTGAGAAAGAGGAATGTGGATGAGGGGGTATGTGCTTAGTACTTGGATATGTCTTCTGTGAAGGAGAAAGTCTTTATACAAGTCACTACTTTAAATATCTTACAGAATAAAAAGCAGAGTGAAAACCATGAAGAACAGTGAAGACCACTGAAGTGGCATGAGGTGAAAACATGATGACCTCTACCTTTTCACTCTCCAAAGACAAAAGTATTGATCCTCTTTTCTCCTTGTAGAGAAAAGGGATTACCCACTCTAGCAGGTTGGTATGAGAGTTGTCACGGAGCTCTGTCATGACTTATATAGACTGATTCCAGTGTGCATTGAAGTAGCCCCGAGCCATGACGTTCACCTCTGACCCTGACTCCTGTGGAAACATCTGGCTGGTTAGCATGAACCCATGACCTTTCCCTAACCCATCGCATGCCTGTGAAGACAGACTTGCGCAAAATGCAACGCGTCATGACTTAAAAGGGGACACTAAACATACTGTCTGTGGTGCAGGGGTGTGGAGCTATTTAAATTAGGGATGTTTATTTTATTCAACACATCCTTCTTTGTTGTTTCTAGTGATCCTCGTCTTGATCCAATAATACTTCATACTTCAGCGGGGGGAAGTCAAAGACCAATTTTCTACATAGGTGGACAAAAAAAATGTTATGCGATATTGTAATCCAGTCACTAGTTAACCTAAATACACTGAAATATAAAGAAATTACACATGCAACAGCATTAACTCAGCATCCTAAAAAATAAGTGTAAATGGTTAAATGAACAGAAGTCTACAATGCTGGATTGTAAACAGCAGTCAACCACATCTAGTTTAAATACCTTTCTGACTGAATTTACACTGCCACAATACATAAGTAATAACCATACAGAACAGAGTAGGACTGAATTAAACATAACCAGAAGTAAACTCAGTCAAGCATAACGTTTCAAAACTGCTTCACAGAATGAAGGTCAGAATCAAGGCTGTTGTTTTTCAAGAGATGCTGCTCCGCTTCATATCATAGAGCATGTGCAAATCCCCGTTTGAGTCATGTTCTTTCCTTTCGCCCAAACCACTCATCACTGTCGACTGAAGCAATAAGAAGACTGCAACCCACTTTCCTTCTAAAGGACATCTGAAGGTAGTTGGGAGGAATGAGTACATGATAAACCGCTGTACAAGGCACACAAGAGACACACTCCCATTCAAAGAGATGGAATCAAACCACCTACATCAAACCATCAATCAAACGCTAACAGCGCACAGCGTGAGGTTAACCCAAACTTGTAGAGTGTGTGTGTGTGTGTGTGCGTGTTTCTGTGCACGTGTGTGTCAAGGATAAAAGCCAGGGAGCGGTATGAGGAAAACAATCTCCATTGTAAAAACAACCACATGCAAATACCTTCCAAAGAGAATGACTTTGCATTGAAAGATAAAATATGTACTTACAGACATTACCGGTGTTGTCAAAACTGTTGAGCACTTCATTAACTCTTAGAGGCCCCAGGTTATCCCTGAAAAATACAAAAATATACATAATTATACAACAGCTTGAGGAAATCTGTGATTATTTTCATACAGATGGTTTAAATAAGATTAACAAATTAAAATATTGTTCCATAGGAAAAGTACTATACCGAAAAAGGCAGAATTAATTTGACAAGTTATGGACTCACAAATCTCAAATGTTTCACTGAGGTAAAGAAAACATGTTTGGCTGAATTCAATTTTCACAAGCTTTGCCACACATAAAAATACTTTTAAGGTGATTGGTTTTAAGTTATAACATGCTTTGTTACAGCCGACATGTTAAAGGTTGTAATTTATGTGCTCTGCCTTCCACCAGCAGTCCAAAGACATGCTTGTTAGGTTAACTGATTACTCTAATTTGATGGTAGGTGTAAGTGTGTGGGTGGTTGTCTGTCTCTCTGTGTTGGCCCTGTGATGGACTGGCAGCCTGTCTAGGGTGTACCCCACCTCCCTCCCATTGCCAGCTGAGATAGGCTCCAGCTCCCCCGTGATCTGATTGGATAAGCAGGTATAGAAGATGAAGAGGAATGGCTGAATGTCATAACAACATTATGTGTAATGTGTTTATAGTTACATCACAAACTACAGATTTGTATTATTTTTCGGGACTGTATTGCTCCATTAATACCTTTAATTACAAAACAACATGACACTCTGAAACCACTGAACTTTTCAGGACATTTCAACTAGTTGGATGTTCTGTGGTATCACAGAATAGTCCTTTGTGTGGTGCACTGTTACCCTGCTTTATCTGTGCCAACATGAACCTGAGGCTTATGTGTATCCATTCAAGTTTGTGTGTGTGTGTGTGTGTGTACCTGAGTAAGGCACTGTACTCAGGAAAGTAGACACTTCTGTACTCCACCCACTGGTCATCTGAGGTATCACTAAGGTCTTGAGTCACAACCCTTTTCCTGCTGAAAAGGTCAAATGTGGAGAACCTGCGAACAGACACCTGTTTGACCTCTGGGCTGTCCACCTGCTTCTGACGCAACACCTGAAAAAAATAAAACAGGGAGTTAAAGAATTTTAGTGTCCACAAAATACCACATCCTTTAATTGTCAATTCATCTCCTGAGCTGTGAAGAACGAGCACTTGCAAAAAAAATCAGTCATGTTTTTGGCTGAGATCCTTGTTAGTCCAACCGACCAATTGTCTTCCAGGAATGCTATATTATCGAATGAAATTAACAGATATTTTCCCAAAATGTAACATTTGTAAAGTATTAGTTATATGTCAAGCCTGTGTTGTCGTAAGCAGGGTAAAATCATTTTTTATAGTTACACACATAAATTAGCATAGTTTATCCTTAACTGTTCACAGTATTCATTGCATCACTTACATTTACAAAAGTAGTCTATTAATTAGATTCAAGTATCATACAAAATAGAAATACCAGTATTGTGCAATATGAAGTGTATTTTCTGATTGTAGTTCATAAAGTGATGCATCTGCCTGTTCATTCTGATGATTCTGGTGATGAGTTTATTACTGTGCCAGGAGGAAGAGGTGCAAAATGAAGAATGCAAGATGGCCCCTTTGCAGGGAGCTTTTCAGCCCGGTGCAAGGTTGGTATCATGTCCATCTATGGGAAAAAGCAAAAGCAGTGTGTGCACAGCTACTATTTCTGTGCATAGAGGTTCCTGTCAGTGAATATCACACCATACTCTGTGGTCAGGGAAGAAGTTACTGTAAAGATGGAAGCAATATGTTGTCATACATTTACTAAAGGTGGTGAATTAGGCTGTAGCAGATCGGATAAACGTGACTGCAAAACAAGCTACTGTAACAAACAGTACAGAGAGAATATCCTAAAATAGTGCTCCTTATGTCACACAGCTTGGACTGAGAGTAAACACCATGTGAACCACTCAGTACAAAATATGATGGTGAAGTAAACAGTAGCTTTGTAGCAGGAAAATCTAGAGAAATTATGACAGGGAGAAAGAGTGGCTGCTATTATGTGGGGCAATTCAAATATGTTCAACAATAAATTTTATGCGTGGGGAAAAAAAGAACATGAGTGGTTTGTGGTTGCTTTAGAGGATATACCTGTCTCAGCAGAGTCCACCTGGCCCTGGCGACATCTGTAGTAGCACAAGTCTCTACCCGGGAGCTGTGGGAATTAGCTGCGCAGGTGTCTTCATTAATATTTTTTCTCAAAGGCGAAGCCGGCTCGGTCTTTTCTGCAGTGCCGGTGGAGTCCCTCTCCATTTTAATCTTCGAAGTTCTGGGCGGAGATATATCTGTAAACAAATGTCCTTGCTGTCAAACTCTCACAGTAATCGGTAGCAAAGGGGTGATACAAAAAAATTAAGGCTTCATCTAAACACTCAACGCAGAATGATCACAGATACGGCTTGACTGTAATCACCTGTTACACCCACAATGGATGCATGCTACTTCCGTACACTTCTGCCATTGGAGACATATCAATGGATTACCGATACCATCGCGCCCGCTATTTCAGTTATTACTGTCTGCTGTGCCAGATTGATTTCGATTACTTTAGCCTGGCACTGCTTCTGATGTCATCGAGCGTGCTTTGTTTAGGAACTCATGCACGTGCATTAAAGCTGTTGGTTGTGTCATTTCAACAATTTGTCCTTAAACTATGGCCAAATTGTTAATTTAGAACGAAACAATGCATATTAAAAGTTGGAATTCGGCGTTTATTCTTCACTTGGAATTGGTTTACTGTCGTGAATATGACCTACAGTGCCTGCTAGCGAAACTTAGCTAGTTTAAACTACGTAAACATGGATAAAATGTGTTAATTTCTGTCTGATTCGCCGTTGAATGTTTATAATGGCGTCTCTGCTGTGTCCTTCAGCTCGTCTCTTTTCACCGTGTCGGTTACAATTCTGGAAACCCGCAGTGTGCAGGATGGCACGGCTCTCCTTGTCTGTCCAACGTTGTTACTCGTCGGTAAGGGTGTTCACTTAACGTTAAAGATGCCGTTTTTACTCACCTCAGGCTCGGTGTGAGGTTACGGGCTGTTAGGTTAGCTCGTCGATAGCGTGAAGTCATTCATTATTCACACCGGTGTCTCCTCACCGGGCTGACAAAACTGGTCTTGTACGGAGACACAGATAAGGGCACAGGGCTGAAACTGACCCCCTCTGGATGTGGTTCATTGCACTGGAGAGCACCTGTGCACTATTGCATATGCTATTATACTTACATTATGCATGAGTGTATGTGACATTCCAACAGACATTTCCAAAGACTTGTGTCATGGTTTTATAACATTAAAAATAGCAATATCAGTCATGTGTGCATGTTAAAGCATGTCATTGCATCCCATTCAGATCACCACTTTGTCATTCATTACACCCTAAGAAATTATACTAAAGAAGATTTCTAAAGTCACAAGTATTTGAACACTTCCTGTCATTATGGTAAATTAGGAGGTACTTATCCCAAAAAACTCATCATTCAATCAGTTGACGAGTTATGTGTTGGAGAAGACACAAACTTTCTTAAAATTAAACCCTGTATTAATCTATATAACACTTAGGGAGATGAGCAATGGGACCTATATATATAAAACCTATAGGAAATTACAAAATAAAAATCAGGTAACTATCAGCTTATAAACTATAACCCTCTTGTTTTGAGATTTGCTATTTTGCCTTTATGACTTTTGCATAGGAAACAAGACTTCTCATTGGAGCAGCGATGTTTCTTGGAGCCTTCCCATGATTTCTGAAGCTTTGACTTTATTTTAGGACACTTCAGATTCATCAGATGATCATAACAACTCTGGACTTGAGAAGTACAGGGACTTACAGAAATATTTCAGCAGGAGACTGAAGGCAACATACCGCAGGTTCTCCAGTATGCCTGATTCTTCACTGGTAAGGCTGTAATTTTATCTTTATTTCAAGTAAATATAAATATTGCTTAAAAAAATTACCTACCTACATAATGCACAAGGACAGCATCTGTGTATTATATCATGACACATTTCCATTTGTGAAGAGCACCAACATGCAACTTTATGGTGTCAGAGGCTTAAGATTTGTCTTTGTATGGGATGTGTAGGACTGGAAAGATTCAAATGACATGCATGCAGTAGTTAGCAACTTGGGGGATTTAGTTTCCACATTATTGTTACATCTCATTATAACTTTTCCTGTCACAGGTCTATGGACACAACCATGTATATTTCATTGAAGATGATGGCATCTACAGATTGGACAAGCGACAGAGTAAGGAAGTTTACTAATATTTGAGTTGATTTAAAGACTACAGAACCTTTTTCTATTATAACCCTGTTCCCACATATGCAACTTTTTCTATAATCCTTTATTAGGACAGTGATCTTCGAACTTTTTCAAATGACTCAGTTTCCGCTCCCTGTTTGTAGGTGAGCTTGAACTGGAGCAGGTGTTGAATATAGGACAAGTCTCTGGAGGGGAAGAGAAAATAGTTGAGATTGAAGAGAAGGAGCAGAGGTTTCAGTGGATGATTCAGAGAATACGCCTGTCCCCACAGGAAAAGCATCTTGCTGCCACGCTAAAATGTTGTCACGGAGAGGAGCTCAGGTAAATCAAATAGAACCAGGTTAAATATACCCATTACTGTACTTAAATTAAATTCAACCCCCTAAGCTAATTGAATAAATGGTGTTTGTTCTGTGATAATCCAGGTGTGTGGTTGTGAAGCTTGGACAGAGAAATATTCTCCCTCTGGATTCTCAACATATCTTACTCACACTGGAGAAAGTCTTCAGCTTTGGTAAATTTGAAATAGATTGCACTTTTGTGATAGAGTTAACAAAACACTGGTACAATAAAATGATAATATTGTGTGTGCACTGGTACAGAGTGGGCCACAGATGAAGTCCTGTTGTACACAACTCTGGAGGGTCTACGTTCCAGCAGAGTGTTTCGCGTGGATCTGACCTCCAGCGGAAGCAGGATAACCTCTGTGTATGAAGAACAACAGCCTGAGTAGGTGTAAGTAACGTGGCATGTAAGCTGTCTCTGCTGCTACACCATCTCTAACAGAAGCCCCGATATCTCCCCAGTGTGTTTGTGGAGGTTGCCCTGTCCAGAGATCGACACATCCTCACCATCAACTGCAACAGCAGGACCAGTTCAGAGGTGCTGCTAAGTGATTTAACAACATCCCATTTAGAGCCTTTTGTGGTTCAGCCTCGCCAGCTGGACCTGTTGTACCATGTGGAGCACTGGAGAGGGCGGCTTATTATACTGGCTAATACTGGGCCTGGACAAGAATATCAGGTGATATATACAACACAGACTGTGCGGTGCATGATTCCCACAGTTCTTGGTCATAACTGCACCTCAATGCTAGAGTAATGCACAAGAATGTTTTTATCTTCTGGGGTGATTTTAGTGTATAATGCAGACATTATTGCTATTACCACTTTACCCATAGGATCACTGGGAGACTGTTCCACTCCACTACAACACTATCAACTGTTACTGATTCTTCCATCTCCTAAAATACTCCTGCACTTCATCATTTTTTCAGAAAACTATGTCATATTTGTTCTCTAGGTGGTCCAGGCCCCCCTCTCAGAGCCATCCATGGACTCCTGGGTGTCTTGGTTTGCTCCGGACTCTGGCACTACAATCAAAGACATGGATGTGGTTGGAGACTATTGTGTGTTGGTTGTAAGAACAGCAGTCAGTGAAGTTGTCCTGATCGTGGTCCCGCTGACCAATCCCAAGGGAGCATACAGTGTGCAGGTCAGTATGGCAGAAACATCTCTCGCTGTTAGTCCTGTGTGATTATTCTTTTTCTTTTCTTGCTCTTACTCTTGATTTTCTGTTGTTGCACTGCATTCAATTTATTCATCTGTTGTACCTTTGCATTTTTACACTCACACTTAAGCTCCCCTCCTGGGCTTGTAACGTCGAAACCAAGAAACCAGGCTTGGCAGACCAACAAGATGTGTTAGAATTCTTGATCTCATCTCCAGTCCACCCACCGGTGCCATACTGTCTGCACCCCGAGAATGGGCTCCTTTCATCAGACACCGAAGACAGGTCATCCCCAGAAAACCAAGCCAATTACATCACCATGCACTTGGAGGCCTGCAGCCAAGTGAGAACACTTGACATATAAGACACTTGCACACACTGAAACAGTATCAGCAGGGAGGTAAGCATTTTGTATCACGACTCAAGTGTCCACTGATAAAGCTCGTTTTGCACTTAGACAGAACAGTTCAATAGTACACAGTCTGTGTGCACCCACTCACACAGCCACACTCCTACACCAAACACAGTAAAGTGATGACACACAAATTTCCAAGACTGGTTTTAAGGTACTTTAACACTTACAGTCACCACTAGCAGTCTTCAGAATACTCTCTCTGCTCGTCCTTTGTAGGATGGCACCTTAGTCCCGGTGACATTGTTTTATGCAGCACCAGTGGAAGATCTGAGACAGGCACCACTGCTGGTCCATGTCTATGGAGCTTATGGCAGAGATCTAAACATGGAGTTCTGCCCAGAGAGGAGACTGCTGTTGGAGCAGGGCTGGGCCTTGGCATACTGTCACATCAGGTAATGTGTCACCTCTCCAGCAACTTCAAAGTCAACCTGATGGCTTCAGGAGAGCTGACTGGTTATTATTACTGCAAAAATCAAAGAGCTAGTTAAGTGTGGGATTCCACCTGTGCCTTTTCCCTGGGATAAAGTGGATGTGTTCATTTACATTCTGTAGAGGTGGAGGAGAGTGCGGCCTCTCCTGGCACAGACAAGCCCGTGTGGAGGGGAAGCAGAGAGGAGTGGAGGACCTCCAGGCCTGTCTCCATCACCTTTTCTCCTTAGGAGTCTCCTCTCCTTCACTCACTGCCCTCACAGCCTGCAGTGCTGGAGCTGTGCCAGTGGGAGCACTGTGCAACAGACACCCACACATGATGCGGGCCGTCGCTCTGCAGGTAAGACGATAGATCCCTGGAGGTTTGTACGTGTGTAGCTTTCAGTGTTATTCTATGTCCAAACCACAGTGATATTAGGAACTGTGTGCTCCTGCAAATTTAGTCTCTCTAATAACTGCACGAGGTATTTATTATCAAAGATGATTTGAAACACACAGACACACACGTGTTCACAAGAATCTGTTTTCCTGTGTTCAAGGCTCCTTTCCTGGATGTGTTGGGAACGATGGAGGATCCCAGGCTGCCTCTAACTTTGGAGGATAGAGATGAATGGGGGGACCCAGTGGGAAACCCAAAACACAGACATATCATCACCTCCTACTGTCCTCTTCACAACATTACTCCACAGGTATGGAGAGGAAAACAAAGGGCGTGAAGAGAAAAATATAGCCGCAGGTTTTTTCTACATTGGCTCTCTTTGTGTTATCAACTGCATCAGTGTTTTTCTTTCTTCACTCAGGTGCACACTTGAAATGTTTTTCTTGGCTTTTGGGTTGTGAAGATTAAGGTTGTTTTATTGTAATTAAGTTTGCTCTGTTTGTATATGGGTGTGTAATGTGAGGTAATGATTAATTCAGATTAAGCTGAAAAGCCATTTTAAATTCCCATGGCCCTTGTTTTGATCCAGAGCCAGTTTCTGAAAAGCTCTGTCAATTAGTGGTTTTCAGGCTCTCTCTGAAAACAACTACTGTGACATCTATTTAATATAAGATGCTCTTGTTTCATTCCATTAGTCTTGATTTAGGGATATTGAGAGCCATTAATAATGTCGAACTATTACTAAGCATTACAATGAAAACTGGGTTATTCACTATGTGTGTGTGTGTGTGACAGTGCTACCCATCAATGCTTCTGACGGCCTACAGCGGTGATGCCAGGGTTCCTCTGGTCGGTGTCCTGAAATACACTCAACAGCTAAAGAAAGCCATTAATACACACTTCAGCACAAAGCCAAAGTCAGGTACTCACACACACACAGCGGTTCAATCACCTCACCGTGTGGATGCATGTGTGTGCAGCCGTGCAGTGCAAATGTGTTTGAGTACATCTTTCCATGGGTGTGTTTGTGTGCATGTGCACTCCAGCGTGGACTTTTCCACTGTCTTTTAGGTGTATTTTCTGCATCATCAGAGGTTTTAATAGCTCGGGGGTCATCTCCCAATAGTAGTGTCGGTGTGCATGTCAGGAGAGGCAGCGCTAAAAGATGTATGGCTGTCTGTCTGGGGGGGCTAACGGCATTTGAAGTTCACGACCAAAGTGTAGCATAGGTCACCTTGTGGTAAACCCTGTGTCTGTATATGTGTGTGTGTGTGTGTGTGTGTGTGTCAGCTAATTGCTCCCATTTCCCCCAGACAGGCTCTTTCTCCCTCTCACTTATAATCTTCCTTGGCCACGTTGGTGGTACTCCTTATTTACACCCCTCTCTCGCTCTCGCCCTGCCTCCTCTCTTCCTGTTTCGAATGCACGCATTATCTCTCTCCTTCACCCTCTCTCACTTTCCTGTTGTTCATGCACACATACACCAGGCAGCTTAAGTGTCTGTGCATGTGTGTATATGTCTCCCTAATCTGTCTCTCTCTGTTCTCCGGAGTCTTTGATAAAGTGCTGATGGCATAGACACATCCAGGCGGGTGGGCAGGCCCATTAGCATGGTAAAGAGATAGTGTATCAGAGCAAGAGATTAGACGCCACAGACTGGGAGCTGTCAAGGTCAAGACCGCACTTGTGAAACAGTCCGTACCACAGAGACAGGGAGGGGGGATGATATGGAGGGGGGTGGGGAATATCAGATCGGAGGATGAATGAATGAAAGGAAAGTGAAGACAGAGTCAGAAGAGCGAGAGGAAAGATTTAGGGCAAATGGACAGAGAGAAGAGGGGAGCAGAGACACTGGGCGTACAATAAGATAAGAAACAATGTCTGAAAGAAAGTTTTTAATATCTTTTTGTCCCCTCGTTTTGGTTTTGATTTCTTCTCTCTTTCAGAGAGTGAGCAAGCACCAAACATAGTCCTGAACGTCCAACCTGGAGCAAATCACCTCGGGCCAGAAGACTTTGAGCAGATGCTGGAGGAGGTGAGGGATTTTAATGAAACTGGAAGAGATTGTTTTTTAAGTTTAACCCTTAAATAGTTTGTGTCTGTTGAGGGGATTTAGTCTTTTCACATGTGGCAGTGGGAACAGAGGTGTGATGCAGTTGCACTTCAAATCATCCTAAACTCTGAACTGAAGATGGGTTATGCACTCAGGTCATGTGACTTCATGCCAACATTAAAATATGTATTAAAACTTTAAATTAACATCATATGAACTTTTGCTTCTGAAAATATTTTTTTAAGAGCGTTTTTTTTTAAAGCTTGAATTTCCTGAATATTGCACACAACTACTTTTTAAAGTAATTTTAGTTGTTGCCAATTATCAACGATTTCTAGATCCACTGTGAAATATTAATGACCACATCCACAAGCATCACTATTGGTTACCATGGTAATATAAGTTTGGGGTTTTAAATTTGACCCAACCCTTTCCTCACATGTACAGCACAAAGTTTTAAAAATCTAATTGATGATGTTTCTCCTCCTGACACAGGAAGCTCTCAAGTTGGCATTTCTATACTCAGAGCTGGGTCTGGACCCTCCTCGGCCTCAACGCAAGAGAAAGAGATAACAAAGCTGTTAGGAGGCGATCAGGACTCACATGCACAACAACCTGAACATCAAAAAAAAAGAAGACACATCAGCAGTGACTGTATCTGTCATGTTCCTCTTTATAAAGCCCTTATAGAGGAGACTCTAAAGAATAATCTTCACAACATTTGCATTAGCATTTATAAAGTATGTCGATGACCTCCAAATAGCAGGCCTTCTCAGAGACGTAGCACGCTCCAGGGTGGCTGGGATGAAACCGAGCGTGTGTTGAATACTGAATCACCAGACCCTCTCCAGCTTCTGTCCGGATACCAGACTTCTGAAACACCACGCCGTCGTTGGCTGGGTTTGTGCTCATCAGCACCTTCAACTCCTCCGGTAACTCACGAATGGAGGAGAGATCTGTGACGGCGGATTGTTTACCGAAGTTAATCACCATGAGATACGCTTGAGGAAGGCCATCGAGCTCTCTGAGATAAGAGAAGACATTGGCATCGGCGTGGACGAAGCAGAACCATCCACGTTGAAGAGGGAGCTCGGACTGACGCAGCGTGTTCAGAAAACGGTACTGAGCCAGAACAGAACCTTCCTCTTTCTTCTGGACCTGGAGGAAAAAAGATACATGATTATAAAGATGAGCAAACTCTGATCTTCAGAGTTAAACTTTATTAAAAGAAATCTCTACCTCCACATTGATGCTTCTGTAATCGGGATGCACAGGTAACCAGGTGTTGTTGGTTTTGTTGCTGAAGCCTGCGTTCATGTCACTGCTCCACTGCATAGGAGAGCGCTGAGGGTCCCGACTGGCACTCTGCAGAGACACATCAATAAATGTGCATTCGATTTATACAAGTGATGCTGTCTAAACTTCAACAAACCAGCAATAAATCAAATCTTCATGAAGATTAAATGCTACTTTTTCCAAGCTGCAAATTGTGTACACGCATCATTATTTATGTCAGTACATATTTTTTCTTTGTCAGTTTTGATGCACCTGCTGCCCCTGTCAGAGCTGTTACAGTAGTGTGTGTGTGTGTGTGTGTGTGTGTGTGTGTGAGATACTGACTGCATTGTATTTGCCAGCAGGGTCCTGTATTTCACTGTCGGTGACATTAATGTTCTCCATGCCGATCTCCTCGCCGTAGTAGGTGGTGGGCGTGCCTGGGAGGGTCAGCAGCAGCATGTTGATGGCACGAATATACGTCTGACCAGCGCTGGAGGCAATCCGAGGCTTGTCGTGGTTCCCAACCTGATAAGAGTGGAGGTAACAGAAGGACAAGACGAGATGAGTTAAGAAGAGAAGAAAGCGAAGCTGAAATGGATAGGCTGGGGTCAGGAAGTTAAAAAGTGAGGGATACAGGACAGAATCCTGAGCGACACTGCAGGCTGAAACAGGAGGAAATAAGCCGGCAGCAGTCAGAGCAGTTTACAACGTCTGGATCCCTTTTAGCAAATATTCTCTGAGAGGGGGCAGGTCAGCGTAGCTCATACTGGAACTGCTCATCTGTGACAAAAGAAATCACAATCAACTGGTCGCTGATCCCAGAGGCACAAACAAGTATGCCTCTTTGTTTTCATAGTTATGTATTCTGTGCTTGATTGACGAGATTCACACCACGGAAAAGTGTTTTCTTTTGCACCTAATTGAAAGCAATTACAGAGCAAATGCGTGCTTCAGTTACTTTTTCTCAACTAGTAATCATCTGCCTTCACAGAGGAGTGTTTTCCTATTTTTGAACACGATTTAACAGTTCAGTGTTACTCTTTGTGTTTTTGTGAGACAACTGCCACCTTTTAATATTGAGCTTGATGAGCAATTTACACCCTGTGTAACAAATAATGATGCATAAAGCATCCTGTGGTTATAAAGACATGGAGGAGAAGTATGATTTGATCAGACAGATTGCTGGGACTGACGCAGCAGTCCTGAGTTAGGAACAAAAGAGACTCATCTGAGGGTCTCAGCATGCACCCTGCGCATGAAAGATTCACGAGTGGATCTTGGGGATTTTACCCGTAGAGTTTTTATACAGTGGATGAAGCTGCTGGTTTGTGGACTCGCATTTGAACATCACTGTGTTGGTTATTTGGAGGCCGAAGTGACCATATTTGGACATGAATGGAGGATTGAGGAGGCGGGTCTAATCCCTGAACCCAAGGACACTAACCAATGTGATTTCATTGTCGATTAAACTAACCACGCCCCTAAATATTCCTCTTTTTGAAACCACATCTACTTAACATCTACTTAATCCTGATCCTGTTTGCTTTGTCCATTTCTATACACATCTGGATTTTACAACTTTGGACAACAATTAACCAACCATGATTGTCATTTTTCAAGAGGCTAATAAGTGAATGTGACTGTGATGACTCACCACCCAGTTGGCCCACTGTCCTCGGGGCATGTTGGCCATCCAGAGGTCGACCAGATGTCGAGCCCACAAGCCGCTGGTGTTCTGAGGCAGGTCCAGCAGGTAGAAGTTAAAGGGGAAGTCGCTTTCTTTCACCAGCGGGGTGCTGTAGTACATCATGGTCTTGTCCACCTCGTGGTAATCATATGACTCCGTCACCATGAACCTGCAGCACAGCAGAAACTTATGTTGTAAATGATAACTTCCATAACTGATCCTCATCCATCTGAACACTGCTGAACTCTGCCATATCACATCAGACTCACTTCAGCTTACTGGCTTTTATTATTAACAGATTTATTAATCCCTCACTACAATAGCGTCTCCCTACTTGCAGTTTTTTTAGATAATCTGGGATAATCTTAATTATTTACACTAAAGATCTTTATATTTTGGGGATTTTTTGTTAATCAACACAATATGAAGATATAAATGAACTTTATCAAGATATTTTTAAAAAGTAATAATGTTTTCTAAGAACTGGACCGAGCTGCAACAGATCTCATACCTGTATCTGCCCGGTTCACGACTGTAGATGTCCATCTCTGCCCTCCAGTCCCGCAGCAGGTCATGCAGCCCCACCTGACTGGTGGTGTAGTCATGGTAGAGGTCCCACTCTGACGTTACAGCCTCCTGCGGTGAAATATGTTGCAGGTAATGTAGCCAGTATGAGGCTTTTATGGTGTGGTCATCAGGTTTTGTGCTTGGTTAAATAAAGGAGTAGAGGGTTCCTCACTGAGATGTAGCAGATTAAGTGTTTTTCTCTGCCCACTGAGAATTCAGAGGCCTCGACTCTAAATGTGTTACTTTGTCAGACCAAAGCACAGAGAGCAGCTACAAGCCAGGTCAGGGGAAAGTAAGTAGAAACTGGATACACATAGACTAAAGGCCAAGTGACACTGGGTTCATTAATCAAAAGGCACTGTTATCGACTCACACTGAAGGTTTTAGCTCTGCCAGGGAGGTCATGTTTTCACCTGTGTTGGTAAGATTAAGGTAAAATGAACAGGTCGCATATTACTCAAGGGGTGAATTATTACACTTTAGGCAACATCACACAAAAGGGGCAAAATTCCTAGTAAATCTCTAACTTGTAATAGGCAAAAATTCATAACTTTGTCACATCTTATGTCTCAGTGGTGGTTTGTGTTTTTTTTGGACCATCATTCTTGTTATTGTCAGGAGAGGGTAGATGAAAGCAGGACCCAAAATGCAGATATTGAAGTAAAATAAAAGAAGCAAATTCAAGGCGCACTTTACACAAAAATGGCAGGAGAAAATACAAAACCAAACTAAAGTCCAAATCACTGAAAAAAACAAAACTCAGGAGTAGGAACAAGGAGTAGGGGACACTAGAAGTAAGACGCACGACGAAAGACAACAAACTGTCCACAAGACAAAGAGACACAGGAGGTTAAATACACTGGGGTAACGAGGCTCAATGGAAGGCTGTGGCAGACAAGACAATCAGCACAGGTGTGACAAGACTCACAGGAAACAACTAGAACACAAGGGACGAAATTCAAAATAAAACAGGAAGTGACACGACAGGAAACAACCATTGAAAATACACAACATGAAACATGACACGTGAACAGAACATGAACTACACATAATTGACAAGACATGACACATGGAAAGACAGATGAAGAACAAGAGGAAAAAACTAGAAAACCAAGAAAAGAAAACACTAATAGAACCAAAAGCCAAACAAAGTAACAATCACAAGAAAATAATCACTAAACTAAACACAAGAACCCAGGAACAAACAAACTAGAAATACACATGTCAGTTATAGCCTTAATAAAACAGGCAACGCAACAGACTACAGAGGAAACACAAGCAGCAAAATGCATGTTGCTAAATTGAGTCAGACGGGTACAATGACAATCAGTCCAAAGCATTAGGTGTACAGTTGCACAGGGAATCAGTCCAGCAGCAGGTCCTGAACGCTCTGCTCAGGGACAGTGACTCAACACAAAAACTTAAACCTAATGTGTTTGTCTGGCTGTGTGGGAGAGACTCAAGCTATTAAACTGACGTGCTGCCAAAAAAGTGAAGCATTCACCCAACAAAACACATGGTCGGTCTGACTTTAAAGCAGCACTAAAGCAATAATAACGCAGATAGTTGCTAAATAACATCCAAGGCGGTGATAAAACTTTCACAATACACACACTTGTGGCTAACTGTAGTGTTATTTACGAACTGGGTTTGTTAAAACATCCCTTCAGCACTGGTTAATGCTGAATCAGTGAGGAGAACAACAGTATAGTCAGCAGTAAGTAGACGAGTCAGTGCCAGTATTATAGCTTTACTCTGCAGTGGTAAGTAAATCCCAGTGACTTACTAATCCACCAAAATATGCTTCTTTTCTACTAATCTTTCCTCTGTGAGAAATAACTCCTCCGTCGAACAAAAATTCTTTCTTAGTGAGCTTAACCCCGGTGTATCATGAACCCTTTGAATTCCTAGAATAGTGTTTTTCTTCAGGAGGGCACAAGATCACGATGACATTTAAGCCTAAATGGTTAATGATACATCACGTCCACTGTGAACTCTCCCACTCGGCTTTTCATTTTGTTTGTTCAGCTGCTTCTGCCCACAAGGATTCATCTATTGCATCAGAATTAAAATCTGGATGTTTCATGTATTATGTAATTCAGCACAATAAATCCACAACTCTACATTAACCAACCTGGACTTTGAGCTGTAGAGGACGTTACTGTCTGTGTTGATTGCATCCAATTAAAATGACAACTGTCTCAACAAAGCAAAATAGAGCCAACAAATCCAGTAACTCCCTGTCATAAGCAGTTTTTCGCTGAACTGAACTGAACCGAGATATGTAATGAGTGATGTCATGAGGTGACAACTCACCGGTGGTTTGTTTGGATCCACCTGTGGTTCGTCCCTCAAGTGCGCAGCCTCCAGGATGTGCTTCACTGCATCCATCCGGAACCCATCCACTCCTTTCTCCAGCCAGAAACCAATGATATCCTACAACACCATATTAAATAGACAATAATGAAAATACATTATGTGGCGGGGGGAAGTGTGTGGAGAGAAAATACTGCATATAGAAATGGAGGTCAGAAATGAGGTCAACAGGGGAGTGCAAAAAAAGTGTAATACCACCAATTGCCACTAGAGGCTGGCTCCAATCAACTTGACTTCAATAATCATCATTTTCAATCATAAATAATCAGCCAATAAATTTTTTCACAAGTCATTCTGATGTCATTAGCTAACGTCAGGTCTTCTTATTACTGATGTGGTGGTCCATCTGTAAAAATATCATAATAAAGTAGATGTCAGGCTTCAAAAAGATGAATATTTAGGGGTGTGGTTAGCTTATTCAAAAGGTCTGCTTTCTAGGGTCAGACCCGCCTCCTCTCTCCTCCCTTCATATCCAAATATGGTCACTTCTGGCTCCAAATGACCAACATGGTGACGATCGAACGCTGATCTCCTGGCTTCAAAATAAGAGTCTACAACCAAGAGTATCCACAGGCACAGTCTGTCATTCCCTCTACTGTGGTAGTCTGTCACATCTGACACACAAGGGTTAACAGGCTCTGAGTTAATGCGTAATCACCTCATCACATATTACACAGGGTTTAGGAGACCTCAACAATGACACACGTGTAAGACCCGTGTCAATGAATCACCAACAAGAGGCCATGTGTGGACGCTCGAGTGATCTTACCGTCATCTCTTTGCGGACATGTGGGTTTCTGAAGTTCAGGTCAGGTTGCTCCTTAAGGAACTGGTGCAGGTAGCACTGCCCTCTGACTTCATCGTAAGTCCACGATGAGTTCCCAAACACGCTCACCTGAGTAAAAGAGGGGGAAACAAACTCCATCAGATTAGTGTAAGAAGAGAAAAGTTCAACACCAGGCATAGAGGAACATTACAAGTACCAACCCAGTTATTAGGCTTCGGTGCAGATGCGTTGCAGTCGGTCCAGACATAGTAATCCTCATAGTGAGGATCTCTAGTCCGACTCAAGTTGAACCAACGATGTCGATCACTGGTATGATTGGGAATGAAGTCCATGATCAGCTTCAGACCTGGTGGAAACCGAGACAGACATTTAAACAACCTCAATACCCCTGAAAGAAGACGCTCCTACTACACATCTACATAAACACACCTCTTTTGTGCATCTCCGCCAAAAGTTCTTCAAAGTCCTCCATGGTTCCAAAGAGAGGGTCGATGTCACGGAAGTCCTCCACGTCGTAGCCGAAGTCCTTCATGGGGGAGCGATAGAAAGGACTGATCCACACTGACTTGATGTTCAGGTACTGGAAGTGGTCCAGCTGCTCCTGAATCCCTGTCGGATCACAGACACCGCAGTGATGAATGGTGTTGCACTATCAGGGCAGTAAAGACATATTCTTAAAGTTAAACTTTACAAAGAGAAAAGAAACTCAGATTTTCCTTTATTAGTTGTTTGATTGTGATCATTGCAAACTTCCCTTTTGTAGTATCAATACAGAAATATCTTAGTGGGTTGTCTGAAGTGTCTTTAAACCTTAGCGGCTACAGCTTCATGCAGTTTTGTAAGAGCTACATCCAGGTTTTGTAGTTGCAACACTTTATAAACAGCCCAGTAACATAGTGGTACAAGTAACATTTATTAAGGGTTTAAAAAAGTAAATCATTTATGTTTTATTGAACAGTTGTAAACCAGTGATAAGAGCATTAAGAGATAAGATAAGATAAAGGATAAGTGCAGCTGTTGGAGGCCAGGGTGGGAAATCCATGTGGCTGTTTCATTTCCTTGATTGTTTGTTCATAATAATGTCCTGCATTTAATCAATAATAAATGTATCATAATATTAACAGAGTAGGATCAATGTCAAATAGTAAAAAGTATATGCAGTACTATAATTTGGAAATACTGCAGGTACCTCAGCACCTAGCACAATGATTAATATGCTGTGCGTCATGGCACCAGTTGAAATTATGATGGGAAACTTTGTCTCTCTATCAGAGCTGCAGCAGT
>OOFC01021513.1:29168-49168 GCA_900323345.1 Pseudochromis fuscus
AAAAAAAAAAAAAAAAAAAAAAAAAAAAATTCATGGACCACAGCGATAGTATTCAGAAAAGTCTTATAAAGCAAAAACATAAAAACAAAAGGAAATAGATTTTTTTCAATCAAATCAAAAAAGGCTTCATTGTTGTTTTTTTAAACACAGGATATTTGAGGGGTAGAAAAGGCAATTTGTAGCAAGGACAGTAGGAAAGGAGGAGGAGGAGGAGAAGAAGAAATTTCTTTCCCCTGAACCCTGTCTTTGGACCGCTGCTGTGTGGGAACACTGTGTGGGAACACTGTGTGCAGCTTTTACCTTTTTGTTTGTTTTCTTTTTAACGTCGTCCACACTCTCTCTCTTTCACGTGTGCGCACAAACGCACACACACGGACCACACGCACATTAGGCCACAATGAATACCAACAGCTTGGAATTTAGAATGAAACAAACAAATCAAAATATATATGTCTATCTATATATATATATCTATATATATATGCACTTTTTAATATATATCTTCTATCTTTCTATATCTTTAAACAACAGCAGGCTCAAAAGCTTATGATTCCGGCGATGTCCGTCCGCCGCCGATCCCCAGGACAAAGCCGAGTCTCCTCGGATTGTGAGAAGAGACAGAGAAAAGCAAAAAGAGAGAAAGAGAGAGACAGAAGGGAAGAGTGACAAATTGACTGTTACATCCTTTCGGAGACGCGAGGACAAGTAGTGAGTGGAGACGTGCAAGAAGAGTCGTCATCAGGCACACCGGCCCACGCCCTGGACAGACTCTCGTGATTCGACTGTAACGCCTTGTGTGATTGGCTTTGAGGTCTCAGGGTAGTGAGGACTTCACGAGTTTTAAATCCAGGAGCTCTTCTGTGAAGCGTTCTCCAGCGAGCGAGCCAGCGAGCCGGGTGAAGTGTCGGGCCCTCTGTTCGAGTACCAGTAATGCCCAGAAACCTCGGCTTAAGGTGTGTGGAGAGTCGCAGGCTTGTGTGGTCGAGTAACTCCAAGCCACACGCTAGAAAAGTTCAAAACTAATAATGCCACAAACCACTTTTAGTCTTTTCAGTGTCTCAGTAAACATCCGTGAGTGGCTGTATTTTGTTTTGGTGATGGCTGGCTGGCTGTTTTGAGTTGTAAGGTCCTCCCGTCTCTCTCAGGTCTGAGCAAGGCACCATAGAGCCCCAAAGTATTCAGAGCAGGGCTGCTCCTTAGTCTCCATCAATACACAACAATATAACAACCACCACAAAGAAGGCAAGAAAACAAGGGGCAAGAGAAACTGTGCTTGTTTGCCTCTCCTCCGATGTTCATACTGTATAAATGCAGTTATCCTCTTTTTGTCATATAAAAACAAAATCTGTTCCTACAGTCGTCCATGTTGGTGTGTTTTAAAAACCAGGGTTTCTTCTGCTTTGATTAATCTCTGTGAGTGGGGAGGAAAAAATAAAAAGTCCCAGGAGAAAGTAGAAGGTGACCATGGATGTGATCTCATGTGGAAAAGTGGTCCTGTTGGTGTTTTTTTTTTTTTTTTTTTTTGGATCAGGCAGTTGTGCTGGACAGCTACCAGTGGTACTCCAAATCCGCTCCACTCTGCAAGAGGAAAGCCAAGAGAGGGGGGAAGGAAGAGAGAGATGACAGATGGGGGAAGGAGGAATAAAGACAAAAAGAGAAAGAGGAGGGGAAAAAACAAAAAGAGGACAAACTGTTATCAAATGTGGAAACACGACTTTAAAGTGATTTTGTTCTGCAGCCTGAAGTTCGAGGCCAGGTTTTCCTACGCTGAACACACAAAAAAACTCAATAACAACAATAAAAAAATAACGTTACAACAACATCAGTGTAAGCCAGGGCACACTGTTAACCTCCGTGTGTGGATTCTCTCTGCAACAACACGCCCACATAACAATGTCCAAGGCCTCTGGTCTTATTGCAGGGGGGGTGAGACAGAAAACGGAGACTGCTGTACAGCTGCGTGCAGTTGTTGAAAGACTGAGTGAGACAGCGATGCATGCGTGTAGGGCCGAGTGCATGCGTGTTTGTGTGTCTGTGGCGTGAGAGAGAGAGAGAGACAGACAGGACCAGAAACACCACATCATTCATCCTCGTCAAAACCTGGACAGTCGTGTTGGACACACACAGACACACACACACACAGAGAAACGCCTTAAAGTCTAAAATGGAGCTCCACATGCCAGAGAGTAGATCAGAGCAGGGAGTAGAGACTGATGGAGGTGTGACAGGGGGGATGTGTGTAGCGGGTCACCACTTACATGCCTGTAAAGGATGTGTGTGAGTGTGTCTGTGTGTGTGTAGATGAGGGGTTGGAAGAAGAGAGAAGGTGGGGGGGGGTGTAACAGTTATATATGTGATCACTTACCAAATGAAACAGGAGGGCTGCGTTAATCAGAGGGTGAACACACAGTTAGACAATTCGATACATCCCTTATCAATGTGTGTGTGTGTGTGTGTGTACATGAAGACTTTACTACACACTGTTTGAGGAGCCATATTTGTGCAGTGTGGCGTCAAGCACGGCTGGATCAGTTTGAGGGCTAACAGAAGGCAAACCTTACTTATTGTTTTTATTTACCGTATTATCCGGACTATTGAGCGCACCTGTCTATAAGCCGCTACTGAATTTATTCTAACAGTTTCATGTGGTCCACTCTGACTGGGTCTGATGTGACGACGCTAAATGTATCAGCGGCATGGAGCTTGCTAGCTTGTAAAAAGCTAACGAGCTTCGTGCCGCCAATACATGGGCCACACCGGCGTTTAAGTTCAAAGCGTTGGAAAAAAGTAGCGGCTTATAGTCCGGAAAATACGGTATTTTCTGGTCTCGTATCGGTTACATCTTGTTGCTACTTACTAAATCATGCTCTCATCTTTCCTCTATTCAGATTTCCAATCAGGCCTAAATATCTTTCCATTCATTGTAACGTAGAACAACTGACATTAGCTATATTAGCTATATAAGGTGTTTGGGTTATTTTGAGGAAATATCACCAACACCACCCATTCTGTTAATGTTGCCACTTTAACAGGATTAAATATTGTAGCAGTGTGTCCTTCCAACTAAATTTTAACTTCTAGTCCTAGTAGAACAGCATCAACTTGTTAAAAAAAAACACTGGTACAACACAGCCCTGTTTTTTTTTTCCTGTTAAGTAGTGTAAAAGTTACTCAGCAAGATGTAACAATCAAAACTTGGCTTCACGATAATCTAAAAAGTTTCTGCACAAAAATTTTACAAAGTGGTTTTGGGAAGAGTTGGTAAAATCCTTGTTGTGCGTGTGTGTGAACGTGTGTGTATAAAGCAATCACAGTAACTCTATGTCCTTACAGACAAACCGAGACAACAGCGCAAGGCGAACATCACCCCCAGATAAGCTACCAAACAGGAGAAACACACACACACACACACACACACACACACACACACACACAGATCCCTTCCAGGGGTTGCACACAAATTCCTGACATCCATCACTATCGGACACACACACACAAAACAAAAACACAGCAGACAGCCCAGCGCTTTATCACCACACTTCAATGCTAATGATTCTGAAGATTCTCATAGTGGCATCTCAGTGTGACCACCCCTGACAGCCACGTCTGATCCAAACACACACATGCTGGAAGTACCATTCACAGCAACAGCACAGAGTAACAGGAGCATGTAGGAGTAATACACCCTCTCTTTTTGAGGCATTATGTCAGAGGGCATGGAGTCAGCACCTGGTGGCCATCGATGATATTGCACTTCACTTTTGAGACCCGGTAGCAACATCCATTTTCATCCATATGAAATGGGATCATATTCATTTCTGTTTGTATTTACTTTACTTTTTTCTCAGTTTGTGTCTCTAAAAGTGTGAAAGTGTGTGTGAGTGTGTGAGAGTGTGTGTGTGTCTTCAGGTCTGCAAACTTCCACAATTTCTAATAACACAGCAGGGCAGAGCGAAGCTGGAGGATTCAGAGCCACATCTGACTTTCATCAGGACAAGTAGGTTTACAGTTTTATAAACCAGTGTCATTCTCAAAAGTGGAGCACTGTTTGCATACCTGTGTCAGATACTTGTTCGAGTCTTTTGGGGCGAGCTTCGTGTTTTAGGTCAGAGAAAACCCAAAGAAAGGGAAGACAGGCAAATAAACTGATCCAACAAATTGTTGACTGTGCCCCACTTATGAGTTTTTCCAGTAAACATGTTAGAGGAGGATGCTTTCACCTGCAAGATCTCAGTTCCACTAGACAGAGTTTTGACAAAGCTGTGTTGTCATGCATGCAAAACCCATTATGAGGGTTTGACAGGAAGGTGTGCATCATGCACAGGGAAAAGAAAACAGGTGTAGAACATAATGGGAAGGCCTCGATGCCATCTCTGAAGTGAATAATTAAAGACTTCCTCTGCTATGGTTCTGAGTGTGGAAATATGTACAGTACACACAATTTGCCAGCCTGGTCCACCCATTCATTCTAAGGGTTTTTAGACTTAACTCATGTTTGACAGATAAGATGGTTGAACGTGTCACGTGTGTTTTGCAGCCTCAAGACAAGGACAGAGGTCATATTCATTAGATATATCCAGATACGTACCCCATCTTCCTCCCTGTACGGGTTCAGACGGTTATATACTGCTTCGATAACACTGCGTCTGCAGGGGGAACACAAACATTTCATTACAAACTATCCAGTAAAGATCTAATAGAAGGAAAATCGGGTAGAACAAGGTGTAGCTGTTAAAAAAAGAAGTGATTTTGATGCATCTACAAACTTGATAAACTATTTTCTACACCTTGATCATTGAGATTATCTGGGTTTGGCATATGCATACCCCCCCCCCTCCCCCAATAATACTGGAAATCAATTACTTTGACCAAGTTCTGGTTTAATTGAAGCCACTGATCAGCAGTGGCGAATGAGATTTCCAATTGTTTTACATTGTTCATTCCAGATTCTGTCCTTGTCAAATGAAACACAACTAAGTAGTAAACAGAAGAATGTTTTTCTTACTTGCTGGCAAGACCACCCCCTGGTGGCAGCGCGGGCATGCCGCTGTCAGTGGACAGGTTCCTCATCACTGTTACCAGGTCTGGAAACCCCTCCTCCCCTGGCCGGGACAGCATCTCTAAAACAACACCAGACATGTTGTTACACAAGTCAGTATTAACAGAGCTGATGCTAGCCAAGAACATCTGTGGAATGAGGAGGAGAGGGAGAGCGGAGCAGAGGAGAGAGACCAAAAATGTGACAAACGGGGGGAGAAAGGAAGTGAAGATGGAAACCATACAAGTGATTTTGTAGAAATGAGCGTGTGTCTGAGACAGAGGAGAGAGAGATGGTGACAGAAAGGAGGCCTGCAACTGAGCTGAGAGTGGCATGAGGCCAGGCCGATGTTCAGCCAGAGCATTCCTCTGCCTCTATCTTCCTCTCTATTTCTATTCCCTCTCTGTTACGTCTCCAGCCAAACATCTTCTCTGCTTCACCCAAACTAATCTTCTCAACTTCCCATGCAGAGATTAAAAAGTGTGTATTTGTCAGTCAACATGAATTTGTAGCATGACACCCATCAATTACATCCTCGTGTTACAACCTGAACTTCAATGTCTTGCTGTGGACATTAATGAAGACACTACTGGTACCATGCAGCTAAAAACTAAACCAGTGGAGACAGTTGAATTTCACATGGTCATCGAGTCTGAGAATATAATTTCTGTTTGGCCAATATCTGAAACAGCTGACCAGCTCTGGTTTAACATGAACTAACAGTAGTAGATGAAGATAGACGACTAGAAAGGTTGCTCTGTGTTCATCACAGGATCTCATGGAGATGTATTTAGGGAGGGAACGGGAGGAGAGGAGTGAACAGGGAATAAAGAGGGGAGATGCTCGCTGAAATGGAAAAGGAGGTCATCATGGTGTCATTCTTCCCCTGTGAGCTGGAGAGGACTTGGTTGGAGGTTAGACAATAGAGAGTGGCAGGGTCACTCAGTCGAGAAAATATATGTACAGACTTGATACTCAGCTTCAGTATAACTAAGATCTTCCACCTTAGATGAAGACCTGAGTGTCATTTTTATATAGATTATTTATGGTTAAAACAAAAGATTACAAAAGTTAAGAACTTGAAAGTCTTGAAATATTCAACATTCCTATCATGTTTCCACAAACACTAAACATTTTCCTCCATCCATCCGTTCTCACCTTCCACTCGAGACTCCAGATATTTGTTGAGCTCAGCTTCTTTCCTCACAGCTTCCTCTGACACTTTGGGAGCATTGGGCAAACACACTAACACAACACTCATGTTATCCCGACTCCCCTAAGATGGAAAGGAGGAGAGAGGAACGGAGTAAGAGCAGGTAAGAGGAGGAGTTATTGCGCAGCGCTGAAAGCAAATAGTGAAGAGGATTTCCTGGGAGTAAGTAATGGAATAGTTTGCAATTCAGATTACAGTCAAGTAGCCTGTGAGACTCAGTTTCAAAATCAGGACATACAGTAAGTAAATTGATTGTAATCTACTGGAACCAAACATATCACAGCTACTGTTTGGGATTAAGGAGAAACAGTTTTCAATCTACAGAATACAAGTGTCTGATATGTGAAAACTACAAGTTTGTGTTTGTATTCTCTGCATTTTAATTTGACAGCCTACACTTTCTTATTTGATGGGCCATTTATTCATAGATCTGGATTATTGAAGGTGGTATAACCAGTCTTTTTCCAAATAAAACCTCTTTAGATGACTGTACTTGAGGTTTCTTAGAGGGCTTGATTCTGAGGTTCAACACATTTCTGTAAGTCATTAGAAAACAGTGAATCTCACAGCAAAAACACACAAAACCCATATTAAAAATACCCAAAACATTACGTACCTTGTGCAGGCAGGTGTCCACCACTTCATTGCAGACTCTCTCCAGGTCATCGCACACTTCAAGCCTAGATTTCACAAACTCACACAACTCCTCATTGGACATGACATCCCAGATGCCATCACACGCCAGAATCACAAACTGATCCTGCTCCGGTGCCCGAACCATCACAAACACTTCTGGTTCGGGGCTAACCAGCTGCTCTGTGGGGCCCTTGCCATCCACGCACTTGTAATCGTAGTCCCCCAAGGCCCTCGACACAGCCAGTGACCCATTAACCCTCTGAATCATCACTGAGCCGCCGGCGTTCTGGATGCGCTCCCTCTCACGTGGGTTGCAAGGCTTGTGGTCGAGTGTGGAGAAGCACACGTGGGAATTGCGGTAGAGAACGGCTCGAGAATCCCCACAGTTAATGAAGAAGAAATGATCGGGAGAGAGGAGGATTCCCACTGCTGTGGAGCCACTGCGGTCCATGCCATTTCGCAGGTCAGAGAAGCTGCGCATGTGCTCGTCGATCCTCAGGAAGCCTGTCCGGATCCCCGATTTCACAACCTCCACTGCAGGAGGAACCGGTGCTGTAGGGTCAACGCTGGAGCTGTCTGACCCGGCCTGGGAGCCCTGCGTACCTCCGGCCGCTAAGCTAGCAGTGATTATGTGTTCCAGGAGATGCTTAGAGCAGTAGTTGGCAACCCTCGAGCCAGCGTGGCCATCGTACACGGCAAAAAAGGACCAGTCAATCATACCAGGAGCCGGAAGTCCCAACACAGCCGTGTGAGCATCTTCCATCTCCACCCGCCAGCCCTGCATGGAGCTCAGCCCATAGCGAAGGCCGTTACCTTCACCGTGCGAGTTGTGCTTCTCCGTTTTGGGCTTGTCCAGGAACGCACCCATGGCTCTGCCCCAGAGACACCCACTGCTTCCTGAGGGAGAAAGTAAAAAGACACAAACAAGGGACAAAAGACGACCATCAGACACTGAATTTGGACAGTTTCATCTGTACTACGACGACACCACAGACTGGATTGTGGACTTGCATTTTGAAGCTAGCAGATCTCCATTTGGGGAAAAAATTTACACAACACACTAAACTAAGCAGTATATAGAAGTTTAACCTGTCTATAAAATGTGATACCAACATGCTAATCCCTCCTTCATATACTCTCTCAAATATCATCCAACATAAATCCACACTCCGTAACAAAAATAAATTCTATCTATCTGCAATAAAGTGAATTAAATTGAAATAAGATCTACATTTTAAAAAAGCACTTAAACTGATCAGGTTTCATTTCCCTCCTGTTGCATCTGAATGGGAACATAAATCAGGGTTCCTCTCAGCGCCGCTCCTCGTGTCTTCTCAGCCAACAAAAACAGATTACAGATCTCCAATGAATTTTTGATGAACCCTGCAAATATCCCACACATTTCTGAGGAGACTGCTGGAGCTTTTAAGCGTGTGTGTGCGTTTCTTTTACTGTTTATTTTATAGGCCGAAAGGAATAATTCAACCAAACAGCGATCATTGCTCATTATCTCCAGGAATAGCACAGTCACTTTGGTTTATGCTTAAAGAGACTGAGGAGGGAGCTTAAAAGCATCTTTGGCCCTCCACAACTGGCTGCTCGGAGCATTAACAAACTCCGCAGAGTGGTCGAGAGGATGTGTTATCAATCGCTGCACCTGCATTAGCTAAATGAGCGACAACAACAAGCTGCTTGATAGGAGGGAGAAATTCTGTAGCTAGTCTATGTTAATTGGTACCGTGAGAACATTAACCTCAACAGCCTTATTGATTGATTGTCATGTTACCTAATGGCATCTTAGCCATGGAAATTGCACTATTAACCTGTAGCTTATTTCTGAAAATATCAATAAATACCACTTTACTAAGTTGCAGGTATACACAAAGAACCAGTCCCTTGATATACATGTGGATGGAGCTACAAGGTTTATGCTAACATTCAAAATAGAAGATGAGGTGAAGAATCTGCAGTGAAATGGAAATAACTAACGCTAACTAGCAAAAGACGAGGGGGAGTCAATCGGTGAGTCATCTCCATCTGCGTACGAAGCATTCGGACTGTTTGTAGTCATCAGTCTCACACCTATTTGGTAGAAGTGATAAACATCAGTCTTAACTAACAGCACTGTCTGCACTGATTGCACTTTACTCACACTTCATGTAATTTGTGACATTTCAACTAGTTTAGAAGACAGTCCTGGTGCAATAGGAAACTTACACAAGTGTGTTGTGGAAACACAAAGTCTGTATTGCACATACACGGAGAAGAGATCAGACTGTATGTATTGTGGATGAAGCTAAAGTAATATCACCTCTTGGTTTGTGGTCTCACATTTTGAAGCAAGGAGTTTGGCATTTGAACATCGCCATGTTGGTTGCTTGGAGCCAGAAGTGACCATATTTGGATATGAAGAGAGGAGTGAGGAGGCAGGTCTGACCCATGAATCCAAGGACACTGCCTTGGTTGGAGACCAAACCTGTTGATCAAACTAACCACGTCTCTAAATGTTCCTCTTTTTGAAGCCTAAGATTTACTTTTTTTTTTTTTCACATGGACCACCAGATTACTATTCACTGACACCAGAATGATTTGTGGGGAAAATTTCTTGACTGAGTATCTCCCTGATTGAAAGTGACCATTTTTGAATTGAAGCCAATTCAAGCCAGAGCTCTGTGGAGTCAGCATCTAGTGGCCATCAGGAGAATTGCACTGTTTTTGCACATTTCGGCCTCATTTTTGGGCCCTGGTTGCTTTGTTCATTTCCATACACAGCTGATGCCTTATTGCCACCTGTTAAAGTTTTGAAATTAAAAACATTTACATATTCATTAGTTCAGGTAATTAATTAAGCAGGAAGCTGTTTGGGGTTTTGTTTTTATACACAAAAGAAAGAAAATATTCCAAGAACAGTATTTCTATACATCTTCAAACATGTCTGTAGTGGCTCTTCAACATATCACTAACACAGCCGACCAAACAGTAATATCTTTACTCTGTCAGTACACAACCCTGACACAGGTGTTGTATTTTTGTTTCTGTTCAGAGGCGAGCAGATGATCTGTATCAAAATGGTTTGTGTGACTTCTAGTTACACAATTCAGAGGAGATAAAACAGGTGTGTAGCAGACACACATACACAAGCAAACAAGACACTTGGTCACTAATCACATATCAAAGGGCTGAGAGGCATCACTAGTCCAAAGCACTTGAATTATTACCTTGACAACAAATGCATTCACACACAACATTCACCTTATTACTGGGCAGCTATCAAAGCCAATTGCACAATCACCAAAACAAATTACTTGTTCCTTTATCTGTGCAGCGCTCTCATATACATTTTATCAAAGTAAGGGCTTTGGTATTTCATGGCTCCCGACCACAATATGTACCATAACCTATTGGTCTTACATTGAAGAAAATAAATACCATAACTTGTGAGCACTGATGTAGCACCGAGAACTCAATGGAGTGATGTCACCTGGAGTCTGATGTCTCCATGGTTACACAGCTTGGAGTGGCAGCTGAGTGGTTGCCATAGCAACAAAAGCAGTAGATGCTAGCAGTTCAGCATGTGACAAGAGGACCACACAGTCATGCCACAGTGTGTGTGTGTGCGTGTGTGTGTGTGTGTGTGTGTGTGTGTGTGTGTGTGTGTGTTTACGGACATTCATGTGGCCATTAATGGAGTGTACATGAATTTCAGTTTGGTCCCAACAAAGGTGGCAAAACTGACCTCACTCTGATTTAGTCACAATGCATAATTCTTCAGGCTCATATTTTTCTGAGTGTCAGAGTTGAAAGCTGGCTAACAGACAGGTTCAGCACAAGCACCACTCTCAGACTTCAGACAGGCAGGGTAGCTTTAACAGGCTAACTCAATTTAACAGTCAGCTGCTGATGGGATCCACGCAGGGCCAGATTAGCTTGTCAAACACCAACTACAAACTGCACACAGCAGTGAGCTACTACTAACGTAATAGCTCGCCGTCTGACTCCTGCTTGGTGACATGAAATGTACAGTGTGTCATATAATGGCATATTCGCCTTTCCTATCAGCACTCACTAACATACATACTGGCTTTATGTGGGAAATTACAAGTGGCAAAAATGAACAGACTGTGCTTGAGGCCATGTACCAAATGAGCAATAAATCACGACAATAGGGTCACAAAACAACTCAACATGAGGACCTGTTAAACAGGGTGATGGGAAATGTAGCATGATGATGGAATAACCTGTTGTCAGGGTAGTATGGACAGAGGAGCTGCTGGGTGCACCATACATACTGAAAGTGATACTAAAGCTTGATCAGGAGCATCATGCTACAATACAATTATCCTGCAGGTCAAAGCAGTGTCACTGTTGACCTTTGACCAACTGAGGCTGCCCTACACTTTTTGCTATTGGGCAAAAAAATAAATTAATAAAATAATTTCAATGTTGAAATTATGTAAACTACTTAAAGTTGTTTAGAATTTTATCTGTAGTCAAAAGAATGTATATAAGAGGTGTAAAGGACTTATTGCACTTTGAGCCCATGTTCCTCTTCCTCCAAAGTTCCTCTTTGGAGTTTACATCTGTGTTTAAATAAGCTAACGCTGACAGTATAGCAACTTATCCACTTATATTGCCATTTAGACCTGGGATCATCTTTCTGTTGATTCAGCACCCATTAGCCACATCCACATTTGTCAAAGAACAACACAAAACACTACTACAGCTAAAATCCAATCAGTTTTACCCCCACAGTGAAGCCTCTCTGACTTTTGACATATTGGGAGGTGGAACAAACATATTTCATTCTTTGATGACTCTTTGAAATCACATCAGAAGCTGTCAATTTCCTGGAACAAGTGCTCTTTGAAGACATAGCTTCAGTCATCTTCAGCACAGTGGCGTCAGGGATGATGGGGTTGTTACTTGACCAGACTGGAGTCTATCAGGCGATGGCCACAGTGGAGCAAAGTAAATGTTTCATATTATACTGGACTGTGAGTGGTTTCTCCATGTGTGCTTGTATATACCTGTTCTTCGTATCCTTAAACCTCACGGGCTTTGACCTCTACACCTCAAAAGTGGAAAAACAATGTTATGTAGTGAAGTGAGTAGAATACTAAATGGTTTAAAAGCTATCTCAGTGTCTGTGACATACTGTAATAACACATGCACAGGCTAATTCTAAAATTGAAAACAGTGTCATCACAAACTATCTGCAATTCTCACTCAGTTTTTTTCTGTTCAGACACATACGCACAGTGAATCCACCTCACCCTCTTGGCACAAATGTATCTGTCAGATATTCCAAGCTTGCCAGTTCAGGCTGTATCTGAGTGTACATCTGCGTGTGATGTGCACGCAGTCAACAGACAAGAGCGAAAGGGTATAGATAAATGCCTTTGGACAGGCCCATAGACTCACAGTAGTCATAGGCTAAAACAGCATGGCCAGTGCAGGATTTCACATCAAGGTGCCAACACAAACATGCCACTGATGATGCTGCCATTTCTGGAACACACTGTCACACAAACACACCGCCAAATGCACAGTCACAGACACCAACAACCCAATAAAACTACCCACAACATGGCAATAAAACAAGTTAATTCCTGTACTGTGGTTTCACAGGCACAGAATGGAAATTGAAAATCCTAGCTTTTAATGAGGTTCAAATCTGCTAGTTACAGTGACAGTAAATAATGGAATATGACATTTGTAATACTCTGCAGATGTAAAGGTCTCCATAAAATGCTCTGGACAGACTACACTACACCAACTCCACATATGTGTCTCACCTGTTGCTAAATATTGATGAAGCAGATCAAAAACTTTGAAAACAGCAATCGCATCGTGCATGTCTTAAATCGTGCACACTATTACTTTTGAGTAATCATGCCACTCTAAACCCTCGTTAAATTAAAACAGACGCATTTAGTTACAGTGTCAGGGGTGGAAGTATTTTACACTCCAAGGACACACTTGCTTTATTTACCACATGTTCTGCCAACACATGTAAGTTGGTTTACTAGTTAAACCATTTAATTCAATTATTTAGATATGATCACTGAAAACTGCCAAGAAAAAAATATAACGTGACAATACCTAGCGTCAAAATACTTAATAAAACGGGGCGCAGGCGTGAAAACAACCGTCACCACATCAGGTAAATCTCACAAATACATAGAAATAGTTACACTGTATGATTCAGGTTCATAATTAACAGCAGGTAACTGAAACTGAGGCCACTTATACTGCTAGCTTACCAGCTAGCGAAGTTCACAGTTGTCAAACTGTAGTCTAACGTTACACGTTAGCGGCTGTCTGGCCAAAGGTTGCTTATTCCCGAGTAGCAGGCGTTACTTACTTGGTAGGAAAGGAACTATGTGAACCAGTCCTTCTTCTTGTGCTTACAGGTAGGTTGAGGTAGCCAGGCTTGTTGTGATAGGCTTAGTTAACGTTAGCCACTTTCGCTTATCGGCCCCTGCTCGTCAGCTAGCATTTCACACGATCAGTTCTCCTTTCAGCATGTCTCTGCACCGGAATAAGGCTTTTATATACATGTTTGGCACTGAAAACCCGGGCACAACCAAATAAATAACTCTCACTCGGGCTGTCGATTGAAAACAAAAACACTCGATTCCGTAGGATACATCTATGATTGGAACAGCTAGCTAATTTTGGGCTAAAGCTAAATGTATGAGGCAGATGACGTTCTTTTTCAGCATCCAGTTTGGGGGCGGGAAAAGCCTATCGCTCTCTGCTATGATTGGACAAAAGCTGATTCGATACTGAAACACGATTGGCTGACTAATGAGTAAGTCAGTTGTACTGTAAACAGTAAAAATCCAGTTGTTTGCTTTTATTTGCTGATGATGTGTGTTCACTATCTTAACACGCAACTTTTGTTTGTCAGCAGAAATGTGCTATTGATACAACAGATGTACGGACATGTTAAACCAGGAAAAGTCATAATAATGATAATAATAATACACTTTCTTTGTATATCAACATTCATACAAGAAATGTAATACAAATATTGCAATATAGAGATTACAAGCACCCATCCCTTTACATTGATTTAAAAAATAAAAAGCCACCTTACTTCATATCTGCAGGTTGTGTGTTCCATAGTTTCAGGGTGTAATTGACAAAGGCTGCAACCCTGATTTTCTCTCAGCTGGTGTTGGTTATTATGGCTGCACCCCATTTAGTTTTTGGCACTTTGATTGACCTCTAAAACTTATTAACTGGGACATTATAAATGGCAACTGGGACAAATTATCTTACATCTTATCCCTTCTACAAACCTGAAAAGAAAGTGTGGCTGGATGCTGCAGTGACACAAACTTTGATAAGTGACACAATGGTCACATATTTATTCTGATGATGCGTACACACAGTCGGTCTTGCTATGGAAGTATATTTAGTATATGCTAACCTGTTTGCTGGAGACTGGCTCATAAGTGAAAGGGTATTTACTACAAAATAATTTTACAGCAACAGAGAAGTGCCTGTTCCAAGACATTAAAGTCGTAAAAAACATATCAAAACTGCAAAGCTGCAATTAACAGGAACCATCTCCCAGTATTTCCCATTATATTTATATAAAGATGATACAGGCTGAAGGTTAGCTTTCAGTATAATTCATGAATTCTTCTTAATTGCAGTAAGTAGAACTTTATTCAATAATAGAATAAAAATCAAAATATATTCAGTATAATTATTTCTAACATTATGTTGTCTTGCAGTCAGAGGTAGTAGTAGTAAGGTCAGGAGGCTTTTACGGTTTGTGCTGGTTGAATTAGTTTGTTTTGCTTCCACGTGGAGGTACATTGAATATGCAAATCAAGTGAAAACGTCAACCCACTCATTTTAACGTCCATCCACGGTATAAGATATCATCATGTTGGTGCCTGTATGTCTGTCTGTGCATTTATAAATTGTTGGGAACACTTAAGGTATGCCTTCAATAATGTATGTGATCATTTAGTGAGTATGTCATCGACCTCCCACTGGAACCAGAAGCTTGTCCTGCAGGTTAAATGAAATTTTGGAGCAGCACAACTACAACACAGGCATGTGAGTAATGCTTATGTTTCCTTGAAAGTACCACAGTATGAACACTATATATTAATACCACAACAACAATCAATATAATGTTTCTAAATAAGTAATTTCTTACATGTAGCCCTAATGGTGATAAGATTGATGATCTATCCATAGAGAAGCAAGGCTTTGTGTTTACTATAGGTTGGTAGTATTTTAAAATGCAACCATCATTGTAGTGGAATCTGAATTTCCAGTTAGTACCTTCATTTTACTTATGTTGGTATGAGTCAGTTTGGTATGAGTCAGTTTCATAATTATAGAGACAAATTAGTTTAGCTATAGTTTTTAAAATACATTTAAGTTGAATCTTAAGCCATTTCACTCTTCAGTTTGGATTTACAAGCCTAAACCATGGCCCTAAACTGCAAATCCTGCATTATATAACTTGTAATATATACATTTGAATGTTTTCTATTATTTAAACAATGAACACATGTTTCATCTGTATTTTATTTAAAGTCTCTATGAAAAAAATATTCCTTTAATGTATCCTTAACAATGACAAGAATGATGATATATTGATAAGCAAGGCCTTTAATTTACAACCACCATTACAGTAGAAAATCAATTAATTAGCACCTTTATGTGTTTGTATGAATAGTTTCAAGAAGAGCATTTAAATTTAGAAGAAAATGTAGGGATGTTTATGGATGATATTAAAATCAATAAATATAAATTAGGCTTTAACATTGATAAAAACATTATTTTGGTGTCAATGGTTGTTTTAAAAGACTCAACAGAGAATTACTGAATGTTTCCAGGTCACAGCATATACATACAAATACATATTCATGCATACCTGCATATACATACATATGTATATGCAGGTTGCTTGTCTCTGCTCCGTTCCTCACTCTCATTCCCAGGACACATACTGTACTGATCTCTACACAATGCAAAATTAATCACAATGAGAAAATGAATACTGTGTTTACTGATGTTATTCTGAAATATAACATCCAGATCCCTTTAAAGTGTCTTTAAGTGTCCCTGTTTAAACAAAATATTTGTAGCTGAACTTTTTAACTCCACTTGTGAACCACTTCAGCGGTCACTTATTTTCTTTTGCTGAGGATGACATTGAAATACAGATTCAGTTTTGCTAAATAAGCAACACTTCAGTGGTAATTGGCGACATAAATAATTCCATATCTGTATTGCGGATGATAAGCATATGCGGCTGCTTTAAATTTTCTTCCCTGCATATTGATGCTATTGTAATACCATGCATATTCATTTGCTCAGTATGATTAATTTACTGATGGGTTAATAGTTCCTGCTCTAGGCACTTGTATTATGTTGCACCTAGATATTATATAAATGAGGTGAAACACATGTACACACACACACACACACACACACACACACACACACACTTGCTTTAGGTTGAAGAAGGCCACAAGCTGAAATGTTTTTTTTTAAGTGTTTGAAGAGCTAAAGCGAGACAGTCTTCTTTATCGTTATTATTTCTGTACAGATCGGCACAAGTTAGTTGAATAAACATCGAGTTAAGTGCCACCTATTCGTATATCATATGTGCAGGGAAAGCAAACGACTAGCCTTGGCCTTCGATGTTTTTTTCTTTCCTTGTATGAAATCACCCCATGTCTGATCCTCTCTGCAGAGTGCAGCAATCACGCCTTGCCTTGCTCTCCACTCTTCAAACACAAGAGCCCTTGAAAAGCTGATTTCCTGCTCCTCAGAGGGAGCAGGTTTCTTTTGTCAACTGAGGAGCCAGGTCAAAACAATAATTGTTGGCAAATTGTGCCTGAAAATATACAACGCTCATTTGATTTACATGTCATTTTCATGAGTCTGCTCTCCAATCCTCCTCGAAAGCTCGCAACATTACATTAGAGCTTTATCAAATGTTTATGAGGGCAAATCAATTTCATTTCCTGGGTGTACCGTATAGAGTGTATGTGTTTGCTGTGTGTGTGTGTGTGTGTGTGTGTGTGTGTGAGGGAGAGAGAAGAAAAAGAGAATGAACGCTAAAACCACACACACTTACACATACATATTAATGCATGTTATGTGAGGGGGCAAGCTGCTCCCCTGCTTAATGGGATTAGAGACATTAACCAACTGTTTACTAAATGGGAGAGGACCTCTCTCTCCTGCTTTATTTCCAACTCTCTCTCTCTTTGTCTCTCGCTCCTTCTCGTCCTCACTCTCCACCATTTCACTCTCTCCTTCCCTCTCTCTCTGTCTCTGATCCCTAATCAGCGAGACGGCCTAGAAGTGCCTTGGGGCTGAATACGAATGAGCGCAGCTGCCCAGTACGGATTACTACCACACACAGGCCTGCACTCTATGTATAAATTCACACACACACACACACACACACACATGCACACGCAGAGAAAACAGTGCATGTAAACACAGTAGGCTATGCATGGACATATGTCATTCACACGCATGCCCAACACTTGCTGACACATGTATTTTCCAAGCATATGTCGTCCTATGAATATATCTCACACATGCACACACACACATATAGAAAGCTACCCAGAAAATGTTCCAATCACATGCCAGTAACGTCCAGTAGCAGACATATGCTGGGACAGACCCACCACTTTTAGTGTGTCACAGGAACATGTGTGTACATGGTCTATATATTAGTGTCAGAGGGCATGTGCTATCGCCATATGTCGCCAGTCATCAGCAAGTGACATTGTGCAACCAGTTCTACTAAAAAAAATAAACCCAACATACATCACATCAATGTCATTAGGGTAAATGTTGACAAGTTGTGTTGCACTTTTGCAGCTGTAATAATCTCAGGCTTTCACAAATATTCTCATGTATTTATATTCATGAAATAGTCTGTTTATTTTACTGTTGTGATCAAGTTGTCTCTCTGTATTTGACGTCTTGTGTTTACGCTGATATTTCCTTCAAAGCAGATGATTTTAATGTTGTGATCTTGGAGGTGTCATAGGTGTTGACCACTGAGCAGCTGTACAAGAGTAGGTTGGCAGATTGGCATCAGTGGCACCTCAATAATAATGAAGCAGCGTCAGGCTACTGATTCACTCGCCCACTTGTATTTATCCAGGCAGTGTGGAATTGAATGGACAACCTTCCACTCACGAGTCCTGTAAACTTCAGGTCACACTTGAAGACTTGGAGACAGAATCTGTGTAATTTCAGAGCTGCCCGAATGCCCTGCTGTAGGCGAGGTTGGCCTGTGGTTGTAAATGTGCGCTCTGGGAGAGTACACCCACTGTGCTGGGTCAGCTGCTCTGGCAGTATCACACCTCCATCTAGTGGCAGACAGAGGTACTCCTACCAAATGTGTGCAACAGAGGGGTAGAAAAGGCAAGTTTAGGTTCTCATATTTGAAAAAGTGAATGCAGTGAATTTTACTGTGAATACAATAGTGAATGGGAGTTTCACTATGCTCTGTCAGATGTTCAGGTTCTTCAAATTTCCTGATCTTGATAAATCTACTGTAGGATATCACTGTACACAATCATGTCCCCTGATCTCGAGTTAAAGTGGAACAGCAGCGGTATTTAGATATTCTCCTCCCAGATGTGAGTATCATGTTTTATATGCTTTACACAAATCATTCATTTATTTCATCTGCTCTGACTTAGCCTCTAACTTCTCTTCTTCCATTACAGTCCTGAGATTTAGAAAAAATATCACTGTGTGCTGTCCTGACTGCAGCTTAGCCGGCACACAGCACCTACAGTGACAAGAATAACCTGAATGGTTATTCAAATGGCAATAAACGAATTGATTTACCGAGTGAGCTGTATGCCAAGGTGACCCCGGGTATACTTACTCTGTGATCTTTCAGGAATCCTTTTTGACTGATATTGGGAAAAGAGTTCAGCTGGAAGAAATCATTTAACAAAGCAAAGACGATCTTCTCCCTGAGCAGGCACAGGGAAGGCCACCACCTCTGTCTCTGCATCTGCTTCATCCTCATCATCATCATCCGCGCAAGCTTTTTCTCAGTCTGAATTTCTGCTTGGCCCTGAGCTTGTGGTGTCACATCGATCTCGGGCAAGGGAACACACCAAGACGGGTTTGTTTTGGCTTTATGGAAAGATGCTGTTAGGATGGAGGGTTCAAGGAGGTTGGTGTACTGTAGAAAAAGAAAAGGATACATAAAGTAGTAGATAAGTAAGTGCACTGAGGTGGTGACATCAGACTGAGAAGAGATCTCAGACTGGGAAACAATAGTCTTTTTTTGTCATTGGTAATGATAACCTGTGACTTTTCATCAAGCATGAAGTTTCGAAAGTTGCTAAAATGAACAAAAAGAAAATATAAACACCTGAACTATAAACTGATAAGCTTCCATCATGCTTGGATTTGCTTACTGTGTAACTGAGAAATAAAGAGCAAGACAAAGGAAAGGGTCATGAAGGGAAAAAACAAACAAACATGTATTGTAGTCTTTGTTAAGCTTCTCAAAGCTTGCTGTAATTTTCCCATTGTTTTTTCTTCTTTTCACACAATTCATCCTCGAAATATACAATTACCTCTTCAATCTGTAGGAAATGTGGCGTTCAGCAGACACCCATATTCAATGCATAATTAATAACATTTATTAAAGGTCTTCATGTCTATTGTCACCATCTCACAGCTACTGCTTAGAGTGAGACTCAATTAATTTTAAAGAAAGAAAGAAACAGCATTAAACTGAATAGAATATATGTGCACTTTAATTGATGGGGAGTGAATCTAAGGTTGTAAAAATGTGCACAAATGTTAGAGGGAAATTAAGGTAAAGCACAGCTCACTGGACACTGAAGACATCTGTGCCAATCACCAAGGATGAGGATGAAGCTCGCTGTGGAATAGCACAGTAATGGGCTCACTAACAAACCAGCCAAAGCAGAGATCAGTAATTAAAGATTCAAAATCAACCAGTCTGACCCACATATTGCGAGTGTGCAACTCTGTGTGTGCATGTGTGTGTGTGTGTGGTAGTACTGCATGATCTCAGCTTGCCCTTCTGCAGAATAGCTGCAGGTCCATTAT
>OOFC01021514.1:0-12213 GCA_900323345.1 Pseudochromis fuscus
GGGGCTGCATGGATCAATTAAAATATTAATTAATCTGTTAATTATTCATTTTAGTGATAAAATGGTCCTAATGCTCAAAGTATAGTCAGAGCAATAGTCCTGAATCCATATTTAAGTTAAAAAAAATTACAGAGGATTTTAATATCTGATGATAATAAATTTAATTGAAAAAAATCAACAATGAATCAGCTAATCAGTTTAAGATTTTTTACATTTCTAAAGCAGGTTATTTAAGATGATTTTTTTTAATTTCTAAAGCAGGTTACTTGGTTTGCTTTGAATTACAGAATATCTAAATATTTGTTCATAAAACTGTCACAAAATTACTTTTGAGCAAAATCCAAAGATTTACATTAAGAAAAATAGACGTCTAATATTTTTTTCTTACTAATTGATTTGATGACCCAATCAGCTGATGGAAGTTTTCCTGTAACTGTGTTTACTACATGTATCCACCTGTGAGTGTGTTGCTGTTATTATTGAGCTACATGTTTGACTAAATAAATGGTTGTACAGTGATGTGTTGTGGCTTCAGTGCTGGTGAGAGTTTCTCTGACCGATCCGTCTCCTGCAGGTCCGGACGCTGCGCATGCATCTCTTCACCTGCATCCAGCTGGTGTGTTTGGCCGTTCTGTGGGCCGTCATGTCCACCCAGGCCTCGCTGGCTTTCCCCTTCGTCCTCATCCTCACCATCCCCGTCAAGATGTTTGTGCTGAAACGCATCTTCACCGTCAGAGAGATGGCATGTGTAAGTTCACCACTGGGGGGCGCACTGTGCTGCTTTATACACCACTCACATTACACTTTGTTAAACGTATGGAAGAGATTTTGATAATGAACATTTTCAAAAAAGGGCCTTACTCAAAGAACAGGTTTAAACTAAATGGCAAATCAGCAGGTTGTGTTTAATTGTTCATAATCTGCTCTCAGTAATAGTAACATTTTAGTACAATCACAGTGGTTTTGTTGTCACTCAGCTAATTTCTGGAGCTTTCTATTGTATTAATCTTTATTAATTGTTTTGAAAGGGTTTTTGGGAAAGGACTAGTCCAGACTAAACGGTAGAAAGAGGAAAAAAATGAATAGAAAATACAGTTTCCTCACAAATGTATCACTTCCATTTAAGGAAAACTCTGTTATTGTAGTTGTATATGTTGTTGTGTTTGTATATTTGTGTGTATGTTTATAAAAAACAAGGAAATTAAATAGAAAAATAGCTCAAATTTACCTTTGTGCATGTTCATAGTGCAGATTGTAACATCTCTCTCTCTGTGTCTCTCAGCTGGATGCAGACGATGCCGAGCCGAAGTTTGACGAGCGCGAGTGTCACGACGAGTACTCGGAGATGCACATGCCTGTGTAACCACACAACCACCCCTCGTGTTAACCACTCAACTCCTCTTAGCGGACACCAAAACCTGTCAGTCACAACCGATGCTTTTCCTGGGATGAAGTCCTTCAAACTCCTCCTGAGCACCGCCGGCCCTCTTCATCATCATCATCATCATCATCATCGAGGCATTAAATCCAGAACAGGGGTCGGAGGTCAGGGCTGGGTGTTGTTTAGTAGTAGTTTTGAGGTCAAAGAATGAATTGAGGAGATCAGACGGTTGTTTGTGTTTGTTCAGTCTTTGCTTTTTAAAAACATATATTTCAGGGGACAAGAGATTCCAAATCAAATGATGTGATTTTGAAATTAAACGTGTTAACAGTAGATAGATCTGCTCATTTTTAGCCCTGAAAGTTCGCTCTGATTCACATTGAATATGTGGAGGATATATAGGACACATTCCTTTATATCTGTGCGCTGAGTTATTGCTGTTCAAGTTTGTCGCTTTTGTTGTTTTTCTTTTAATGTTCGAAGCTCACCAAGCGCCTTATGAAGGAAACAAAAAGATATCCTGAGCTGTGTTTTTGTTCCTCATTCGGTCTTATGTTAGACAGCTGATCACTTTACCTGAAGCTCGTAGCACTTTTTTAAGATACCAAATCTGAACAATGACTGTGTTTTATGTAATCATTTTATCCTCTTAGTGTCCTTTTAAATCGCCTAAATAATGATGTCGCTTTAGCTTCTTAAACGACCTGTGATTGAATTTTTTTAACCATCGTATTTTTGTACTCGGCAGTTTAGATGACAGTATAACAGAGCCTGCACCAAACAGCAGTACAACTTCTCATCACACTAATCATATCACGTTTCTCTTCATACAAACACTTTATTTGTAGGAAATGACACAGTGGTTTAATGAAACTACTCTATATGTCACACATGTGTAGGGCACTAATGTAGTTTGTTATAAAGGTCTCACTTTGTGGTTGGTTTATGGGAATTGCTGTAATTTATTGGTTTCTTTATCCAAGTGCCAAATGTCTTGTGTAAATAGTTTCAGAACAATAAGCTGCAGTTCAGTCATCTCACGTCTCCTCACTGTGCTGTCCTGACAACAACATTCCTTAGATTTCATCATATCTCTTTTTTTTTTTTTGGCATTAACTAATTGTTTATTTCACATTTCACTCACTTGGTCGACCAAATTTCCACATGGAGCCGTGTAGACAATCTCAATATTCATGCATTTCTGAGAGGGAAGGCTTTTAAGATCTATATTATGCTTTGTATTTTTTTTTTCTAGTTTTATGTCATGTTGCATCAGTGTGACATGGATTTGGTTAAAGCTTTGACTGTGTCAAATAACTTGAAATATTCGGTCCTCTGTTACGCTCACGTATGTATTTCAGACACGGCGTTTTCCCTCTGAGCTGTCCCGTCTCAGCCCGACTGAAGTGGTGATCTTGTGCCTGTTTGGTGTCACAAAGTTGCACGAAATCTCAAAAAGTGCCTGTGGGACCACGAAGCGATCAGCCACAAGTGTCTTCTGGTGTTTGTAAGGATGGTCACGTTGCAGTAGTTTGCACTTTCAAGACACTCATAAAATCAGACATCTCTCCATTATTTATCTGTTGCAATATGTGGCTTATTTGACATATATCTTAGAGCCTTTTTTTTTTTTTTTTTTTTTTTTACACGCACACACTTGGCGTCACCGTAGCCATGACAATGAAGGAGATATTTATGAGAGCAGTGGAGTACAGTGTCAGTTTTGTGTCTGCTTATTGTGCCTGTGAATGAAGTGAAGGTGTTTGTCAAAGTATTTGTCAAAACGTCGTGAAATGCTGATTAAAATATGTGGATCCATTTCAGAAGCAATACAAAGTCTACAAAGAGGCCGTTGCTGATGTTCCCTTGTACATTAATGGTTCAAATATTGATGACAAATAAAACTTATTTTCTATTTATCCCATTTGTTCTGTTGTGCGTTTCTTGTTAAAAAACAGTTGAGGCAGGTTTATCTATGCAGCACAGATCCTACAGGATGTAATGTGGTGACCTCAGGTTCAAGGGTCAGACCCGCCTCCTTACTCCTCCCTTCCTGTCCAAATATGGTCACTTCTGGCTCCGAACAACCAACATGTTCAAATGCTAAACTCCAGGCTTCAAACCAGCATCACATTAGCTTTGTCACTTCTACATGCAACTGTCAGTCCTTTGTATTGTCACATTATGTATATAAATATGTTTTATTTTGAGCAGGAATTTGTGTATTTTAAGTTATATGGACAAGTGGAAGGATGTAGAGATTAAATGAAATAGGACCTAGAACTGAACCCTGTGGAGCACCATATGAAGAATTGTATTGTAAAATTAAACTTTCCAATACATACAGAAAGTTCCTACTGTGGTGATATGATTTTTTAATCAGTGTGGGAGATTCCCCACTTGATTTATTCTTTATGTTTTACTCAGATCCCCATTAGCTCCTGCAAAGTGGTTGCTGGTCTCCCTGGGGTCCCAGGATAAAAACAATGTTACAATTTACAAAACATTAAAATACATAAAAAATACCAAACATTTCATTTGTAATGCAACCTCATAAAAAACAGTCCATGGATTATAACAACAGCAGACCACTGTTAACACAACACAAATACCGTTGCATTGACAGGGTTTGTTTGTGTAACCAGTGATATGTGGTGATCTGCTACGAAGATGAAGATAAAAAGCTGTGAGAGCTGTTTCAAACATAATGATGTAACTTTATTATCATTAAAAGTTTAAATGTAAACTCCTGATTTTGAAATGCTGCCAACTGACTAATGATCAAAACAGGTCTTGGCAAGTTTTCAGACTTTCTTCCAGTAAAAAAAAAAAAAAAAAAAGGAGGGCTGGATGTTCTTGTCTGCAGGGAACCTCACAGGGTGGGTGGGTGGTTCGTTGCACTTTCCCCATCTCCCCCATTGTTAGCAGCACAGGGAGGAAGATGGCTGCTTTGTTGCTGTGGCTGTTCGGCGTTGGAGCTTTGTTCTTTTCCTCGAATGCACACGAGGCTTACGACAAACTTCCCGAAACCTACAAGAAAGGCGTGGACCTGGCCCTGGAGAAGCTGCACTCTCATGTGGGAATCCAGCACCATTTCCTGTTTTTGAGAAGTGTCAAACAGTCAGACATCGAGGTACAGATCTGTTTTATTAGTCACTCTTCTTTCCTGTGGCTCATATCTGAATCATTTTCTGTGGTTTGTTGCAAAGAAACGCTCCAGTTATCAGAAAAGGTGGTGATTTTATCAAGTTGTAACAGTCCTCCTGTGTGTCCTCAGGGTGGATTTGATGTGAGCTACATCTACCACCACTTCTACCTTAAAGCCACCACCTGCCAGAAAGGGACGGCTGACTCCTCGGCGTGTCAGTTCAGAAACGACAGAGTAAGTTTTACTGAAGTCAGAAATGTGGAATGTGTCTGAGGGCGACTGCCTGCTCTGACTCGCCTGCTCTGTGTTGTTTGTCATGCAGCCTCTGATCGACTGTACAGTCTGCTGCAAGATGTTCAGAGGGGAGATCGAGCAGGAGCCCAAACCGTACATCCACTGTGTCCACAAACCAGCTCTTACAGAGGTCAGTCTGTCCCACTTTGACCAAAATTACAATATTTAATATGTGATTTAACTTGATATAAATAGTACAAATTCAACACTTTTCTGACTTCATTTCTGTACAGGACATGAAGGTGACTCGGGTGGAGCACTGTAACGCGCTGGCGTACACCAACGGAGCTCCAACTCTTTTAGCATCAACAGCAGACGCGTGAACTTTGTTAGAAAACACATCATTTAGTGTATTTGCATTTTTAAATGTTTAAACTACAATTAAACAACTACAGTTTTGTTAATGTCACATTTTCTCGTTTGTTACATTTGAATAAGACGTTTGCAGTTTACCTAAAACCCTGTTTAACAAATAATAATAAAGTTACATGTTATTAACAATCTGGAGCTTTATGTGTGTGAACGTTATTTGGATGAATTTCTGGGAGTGTCTGTTTTTCTTACTGTTACACAACCACATGAAAAGAATAGAAAACTTCTCTGTGACACTTAATTGCAAAATTACTACCCTGTCTGTGCACATTGTATTTTGTAAATGACTCACATATTTATATATTTTTTCTTTTTTTTTTTAAAGAAATAGTGATTTTCTTAATAATTCAAATACTTGGTTGAGGGACTGTTTTCCCGTGTGGATGAATACACATTTATTGATGCAGAAACATGTCACCCAGGGAAACAATGTGAACTTTTTGGATGTCACTGAAGCTCTGCAGCAAAGAGGAATAACACACGGTGTCAGTTTATTGTTGACAAGAAGAAAAATACAGAAACAGACAATTTGTTCTTTCAACAACAGCAACACAACAGATGAATCCATCTGCACACAACCATTTTTTTTCTATCAAGGTATTTAAAAACTGTAAATCAGTTTTATGCTTTTTGGAAGAAGAGTTAAAAAAAAAAAAGTTGATGCTCCATAAAATCTGACTGACATTTTAAATAACATCAAATGAAAGAAGACTAGAGGAATCTGTTTCTCCTCAGTTATAACCTGGGTCAGTGTGACCTGAGTAAACATTACATCTTACAGATAAAAGATGCTGGAAACTACTTGACCATTTATTTTCACTCTACTCTTTGAACCCATTACATCTGTAAGGAAATATTTTACTGTTTAATAAATTAATTTGGCATTTAGCTGATCCAGCCCTTTAGCTTACAGAATATGGTTTATTGTTGAAGATTAAACCAGTGCCTCCTCATCACTTTGTCCCATTAAACCAGACAAAAGAGGTTTGTCACTGGGGCCTCCTGTCACATCATTTGAGGCCCACAGTTGTTTATTGATTCAGTATCACACAAAACAGCGAAACATAAAAGTTGCTTCTTCTTTCCTCTATTAAATAATCATTTTACAATAATTCAGAGACCTGTAATGGTGAGTCTTTTATCCTGGATTGTTCAGTTTACTTCCTGGTCTAATTTCACTGACCTACATGAATCTGTTAAAGTTTCTTGGTGGTCATGAGAACTCACTGCACAGGGAAATAAACTGTTTCATTAACCACTACATTCGAAGAAAAAACCCTGTTTTGTATAAGTGACCCACTTTCTGTTAATGCGACAACAAGGGAGCCGGTGAAGCAGAGTCAAACGGTTCGTTCACCCGCTGATCACCTTTGACCTTTGTGTTTGTCCTGTGGCCAAAGGCTTTTCACTGCACGTTGGGCCTGTTTCCAGCATGTGGATTACCAAGCCAAGTCTCCTTTGTATTACCGTTTAAGGATGTGAGTGTAATTCCCCTTTTGGCAAAAGGTTTTCCTCAGTAAAAACTCCCGCGGTGAGTGTGTTTTCTCCAGACAAGCTCTAATCTGTGTCCCCTGGGGTATTACGGGAAGCCGGGGCTTTCAGAGTAAACAGTCAGAGCAGCAGTCCTGGTGATGGTCACTGTGTTTTCTTTCACTTGTTACTCCTACAGCCATAATAGGACTTGTTTTGGACGTAAGCACTGATTCCCCCAGGCAGAGGAGGAGGAGGAGGTTTAACCGCTGAGCAGAGCTGCTCTCCTCACTCAGTTGGAGGAAGATGGCAGCTGGGGTGCTGGTCCTGGTTTGTGCTGCAGCTCTGCTGTTTTCAGTCGAGGCCCAGGAGCCTTCGAATGAGCTGCCTGTGGTCTACCAGAAAGGAGTGGACCTGGCAATAGAGCAGCTCAACTCTCACGCCGGGGTGCAGCACCATTTTCGCTTCTTGAGAAGTCAGGACAAGTCAGAAATCGAGGTAAAAGACTCTTGATCACTTCATGACCTGATGACTTACTCAGTGTTTATTGTACCAGTGTCAGTAAACATTGACGGGAAGACATGACATTCTGTTCAGACAGTCTCCTGAATGTCTGCACCTAATTAATTAATTAATCGTACTCTTAAAATGAGAGAAAAATGACTGAGGTTCTGTTTCAGATTTATTCTTTGATCAGTTTCTTTTGTATTGAAGACAGCACTGTCTCTCTCTCTCTCTCTCTCTGTCTGTCTCTCTGTCTCTGTCTGTCTCTCTGTCTCTCTGTCCCTCCAGGGAATTCTGGTTCATACTTGTTTTTACCGTTGACTGGTTGCACTTTGTATCTTCAAATTTCAACATGTTTATAGCAGGGCTTTGATAAGGAGTGTCTTTGATGGAATGTGATGATGATAGAAACAGTTGAAACTCATATGCTGACATCGATCAGTGTGAACTGGGAGAAGGTTTAACTCCTCACCTGCCACACACACAGTTATATGATCAGCTGACATTCAAAGTAGGAAAAAGAAACAACAGTTGAACGATGTTTCTTTTGCAGCAGGTTTGTTTGAAATCAACTGTGCTGTCATTTACATCCACATAGACACATTGATTTCAGGATAACTGAAGGTCTCTCGGTGAGACAGATGTCAGATGGTTCATTGGTTGATGTTGCGACACTTTCATTTTACCTGTTGGTGATGTATCGTTGTGACAGTTGGTATGAATCTTAATGGCTAATCCCAATATACTGCATATAAAAAGTGGACCCTGCTACTGTGAGACCACCTGTTGAAGGGAGGCAGGTCTGACCCTTGAACCTGAGGATGCCGTCCAGTGTGTATCAGCTGGAATGAGTTTACCACTTGTAAATAAATGGAGACACTTGGGAAATCATTGAGATGAGATATTTTTCTGATCTCCTTTGAGCATAGACGGTAAATAGAAATGGACAATGGAAAATTAAGCAAGTGTGGAAGAGCAAAAAGGTGTAATACACCCGACGGCCACTAGATGCTGGCTCCAAAAAACTCTTCTCAACTCAACTGGTTTCAATTCAAAAATCATCATTTTCAATCCTGAACTCCTCAGTCAATACATTTTATCCACAAAATGGTAAATGGAGTACATTTATATAGCGCTTTTCATGAACTAAGCTAGGCCCCAAAGTGCTTTACAAGGCAACTCATTTACCCATTCACACACACACTCACACACCAATGGCTACAGAGCTGCCATGCAAGGTGCTAGCCACCATTGGGAGCAACTTAGGGTTCAGTGTCTTGCCCAAGGACCCTTCAACATGTGGACAGGAGGAGCTGGGGATCGAACCCATGACCTTAAGATTCACAGGCAAAGGTAACTCAGTGATCTGGTCCATCTGAAACCCCTTTAGATATTCGACTTCAAAAAGAGGAAGATTTAGGGGCGTGGTTAGTTTGATTGACAGGTGTGACCTCCAATGAGACTGGTGCTGAACTCTCATACACATTGGGCAGTGACCTCAGATTCAACAGTGAGACCCGCCTCCTCACTCCTTCCTTCATATCCATATATGGTCACAACAACAACATGGTAACGGGCTGACGCAGATCTTCAGGCTTCAGAGCAGGTCCACAAACCAATGGGTGACGTCACATTAGTTTCGTTCATTTCTATATAGACTAAAGGGAATCTACTGGAGTGAGTCATGTTGGTTTGTGTTTAGTTACACATTAGTGACCTCCTGAATGACTGTGCTGCTACCTGAGGCTGAACAAAACACACACACTTTATTTGCTTTATTGATTTATTTGTTTGTTGTTAATTTTTGTCTCCAGAGTCTCCACAGCGGCTCCTCTGTTTCATCTTTATTGTAACATTTCCATCAGTCTCCATGTTGCTGCCATGAGGCTCATAATAAAATGTCCCTCTGCTGTTTCAGAGTGGCTTTGGTGTGAAATACCTGTACCACCACTTTTACCTGAAGCCCACCCGGTGCGCCAAAGGAACCACAGACTCAGACCCTCAGAGATGCCCCTTCAGGAATGACAGAGTGAGCAAATGCCTGTTTCATATCAATCAAAACAGCAGCAGCATCCTCATCCTCTGCTTCTGTAAAACACTGTCGTTTCTTCCAGCCGCTGATGGATTGTGCAGTTTGCTACAAAGCTTTAGGAGATGAGATCGAAGCCAATCCCAAACCGTACGTTCACTGCATCCAGAGGCCGAGACTCACACAGGTATCGATGCTCATGTCTTTGTCTTTGAATGTTTTCTTCTACATTTTTCCTCAATAGTTCTACATCTTTTCCACGTGGACACAATAAAGAATACACGATCTATTTAAAATTTAAATATATAAGAGAAAATACACAAATACACTGTATACTTGAAGTGTTTCTCTCGTTTCAGGAAATGACCACCACCAGGATCGAGCACTGCAAAAAGATGAGCTACAACAGTGGAGCTCCCACGCTGCTGGCTGTGTCCACTGGCAGTTAACAGCTCACACGTCCTTATATAAACTGCTTCATAACATATTAAACCCGACAAGCTGCAAAACAATCTATACACAACTTAACCTGTTGCACGCTTATCTACTCTGTCTGTCTGTTGTATTTACTTATAAGACTTGTGCCATCAAATGTTTGGAGTTCAACCTCCTTTAAAGGAAGTTAAGATTTTAATTTGTTCTTGTTTTGTTTCTTGTTTCTTTCTCTAACAGAGTGAAATAAAAGAAAAAGAAACAAGCCAACTGTTTCTGATTAAAGTCACTGACATTCAGGTTTATCTGTAGTGATTCAATCTGTAAATGTTCTGACTCCAGAGCCTGTGATGTAACTCACATGTGTAAACTGTGTGGATTTCTCATTATGCAAGGGTTAAGTTATAAATCTTTCACACACACACACACACACACACACATTATTGAGCTGGTTAGGAATGCAAATGTCACTATAATTATAGTATCTTGCGGTCCAAATACTAGAAATATGAGTTGCCACCTGTCACAGCACGTTTCAGCTTACGTAACATTACTTTAGCACGCGTACAATTTGTATTTCATGTAAATTGAGTTTTTGCAGTTGAATCCTGAAGCAAACAATCAGTTTGAAAGCACGAGGCTTCAAGATTATTTCCTGTCTCCACCACTGAGCATCAACTGAGTGGACAGATTAAAAACTGGATTCACTGTTGATAATTAAAACATCTATTTTGAATTAAATCCCAAATGTTTAGCTCTTTAACTTTCTGCTACATCTTTTACATCTTTTTGAAACATATGTTGAACTTCACCTGGTTAATGAATTCTACCGTTTAGCTGTTAGCTCCAGTTTGGATTCCTGGTTTAGTTCATGTTCGTCCTTTTGTTTTGGCTGCAAACATTTCATCACATACACTTTGTTGCTGTTTTTCTTGGTTAAAGGGTCAAAGTCCCGATTCTGACTCATGAGTTAGTCCCATCCTGTGTTTCACTCTGAGCTGAACTCTACTGAGTTTCAGATCATTCTGTGTCACACAAGTTAAACATACATTCACACTCTTTTCATGATAAAGCTTCTTGTACAGACTCACTTCTCTCACTACAACATTGCATCACTTCCAGATCCAAAGCTCTGCAATATCATGTAAAGATATCATTTCTCTCCTTAGGATTTTAACCTCCAGATGTCTTCACCTCCCTTATTCACCATCCACCCAAACACTCATTGAGTCTCCTTTGCAGAGCTCATTATCTGCACTCAAGTAGTTGGTTCATTATTATGAAACAGCAGAAATGTTTTAGCTGGAATCCATGTAAATGACACAATACGCACTAAACAGCATGTTGCAAAGACTCAGCACTATTCAGGTGTGTGGAGTCCATCCTGAAACTCTTGGTGGCGTCTTTTCAAGTTCTGCTTTGTAAATCAGTGACAGGGTTTCATTATCAGTTCCTGAAAAATTAAACGCTATAAACTCTGTTGCACAATACTGGGCGTCAGTCTGTTTCTCGACAGCCTCGATGACTCCTGCAACATTTATCAAAAATCTAATTCAGACCAGATATTAAGCTTCTTATCTGATGTCTCCATCTAAACGTTTCATAAACAGTGTTTCCCGAGCTGTTGTTGGCTCTCGAGTTCAAAATCCCTCCTTTTGAAAACTCTCACAGACATGGTGCGGACTTAAAACACATTATTTAGGTTATTTTGATGAGATCTTGGCTTGAAACACATCTTCTGAATTTGACCAAATATAAAAAGATCAGAGGTGTCAGGCTCCTTCTGTTACAAGCACATTTTTTTCACCTTAAACATTATGACATTAATTTGTAGCATAGGAATTTTAGTTATTTACCGTTGGGTGCCAGACAGGTATTAATACCTATCAAAAAAAAAAAAAAGCAACAAAAGTATTTCAGAGAAAACAAAATTCAAATTCCACTTTAGCATTTTGTACATTTTAGAAAAAGTGTGACCTTAAAGGAGACATATTATAGAAAATCCACTTTTGTGGCTTACCTCCAAGTCCACTGACTGTGGGATTGTAAAACCACCTCATTGTTGCATGAGCTGCTTGAAGAGGTACCTGGGGTAAAAGAGCCGTTACGTAACAATATATCAGACAGTCTGACAGGGTCTGACAGACGCTGCATTAGCCAATCCCTCCACAGTATCCCATGTGGTCTCCCACAGCGTCGGAAGCGTAGGATCCGCCTTCTTGTATTTCAGCTTAGCCGTGACATGAGTGAACCCAAAACTCAGTTTTAGGTTGTAAAACCCACACATTTGGTGACACAGGCTGCCAGCCTCACAGCGGAGTGGATTCGTCTCAGTTTCGTTTACTTGCGTTGCACTGGTTTCTTGGTCACAGCGACGGCGTCATTACGTCAGTGTAGAGCAAGGAGGGGAGCGTCTTAAAGCGACAGGCACCAGAAAACAGCCTGTTCTGACTACAGCTGACAGAGTGTTTTTGAGGGAGATGAAAATACATGATCAAAGTCTAGTTTCACTAAGAAACTTCACAGACATGTTCTAGAGGCGTGTAAGACTTATTTAAACTGCTCTGAAAACCAGTATAATAT
>OOFC01021515.1:2184-14736 GCA_900323345.1 Pseudochromis fuscus
GCTACGGGGGTTCAAAAATGAGGCAAGTGCATAAGTGGGGAAAAAAAAAAAAAAGTGCAATACCACTAATAGCTACTGGATGCTGGCCCCAATTTACTTTGATTAAAAAATCATCATTTTCAATCCTGAAATACTCAGTGAATGCCTTTTGTCCCACAAGTCATTCTGATGTCTTTATCTAAAGTCAACTGTTCTTCTCAGTGATCTGGTGGGTCATCTGAAAATAATTTCATCCTGAAGTAGATATTAGGCTTCAAAAAGAGGAAGATTTAGGGGCGGGGTTAGTTTGATTGACAGCTCTGGTCTCCAGTGATTTACCAGTGATCCAGTGATCCAGTGCATTAAGTGACACTTAATGCACCTTTTTTAGAAAGGAAGTTATGGTATGATATAGGACACTGAATATGTGTGCTGTGATGTTGTGATTGACCAGACACAGTAATAGTAAGTTATTCAAATGAAGCCGGGCTGGATTTTTGAAATGTTTTTATTTTCTGGAGAGCTGTCAGCAAAAAGATCTTCATGAATATTGATTTTGCAATCTTAAACCAATTCAAAAAAGGTTTTGGTCCAGTGTGTGTAAGAGCACACGAATTCTCCATTTGCACGTGTTTTTTTTTTTTAATTGTATTTTATAATTAGGTTGTAGAACATCAAACTCTCTCACCCACCGTAGCACTCAGATACAAAATCTAAACAAACTGATCTGCCTCTTGAAAAAATCCTGCGAAAATCTGTCAAAACAAGAACCGTATGTTGCATCCACATATTGTAACCCTGTGCCTCTAACATGTGTGTATGTGTGTGGGCAGGACGGAGGACGTCCCTCTGAAAATTCTCGCCCACAACAGCCTGGTGGGCCGGCTCATTGGAAAGGATGGCCGCAACCTGAAGAAGATCGAGGAGGAGACAGGGGCCAAGATTACCATCTCCCCGTAAGTCTGCGGCTGGTGTAACTGTGTCACAGATGAGTTCAAACACACAAGAAAAGGTTTTGACTGTGACTAATTCACTAATGACAGACAGTAATTTCAGCCTCTTGCAGCCACACCTTCCCTCCCAGCGTGTGGTTTCACTTAACTGAGTTGTTAGAAGAACAGAGACGTGAAGGGTTGATTAGACCTCCTTCTCTCCAGAACGTGATATTAGAGAGGTGGTGATTACACCCCATTTAACGGACTGCACTCGCCAACCTCCGTTCATTTGGGACTAATGAATTGCTCTGTGTCTGTGAGCTCTGAGGGCGTAATGAGCCCGAAAGAAAGAGCAGCAGAGAGGGGCAGGGAGACAATCGCAAACGTAATGAAATCTTTTTGTAGCGTCCTCAGTGTGTCCACCTACAGAGAAGATATCAGTTAGAGATCCAAAGGTGATAATGCTTCCATAACTTCCAGGTTGGCTGGTGCAGTATATGAACCGACCACTTCCTACATTCATTGATTAGTAAAGAAGGTTTTATAACAACCTAAGCTGAGGGATATCTCCAGAAAGAGACGGAGGAAAAAGCAGCAGAGACGGATGGATGTTGTCATATTGACTTTTTCTAATGATGTTAGAATGACCAGTGGAAAAAATCTAGTGACTGAGTATTTCATGATTGAAAATTACTATTTTCAAGTCAATTGCAGCCAGAGTATTTTGGAGCCTGCATCTAGTGGCCATTGGTGGTATTGCACATTTGATGTAATTCTGCATTGGCTTCACTTTTGAGACCGTACACTGTATATAGAAATGGAGGAAGTAAGTGTGATGTCACATGTTGGTTTGTGGACTTTGAATGTCACCATGTTGGTTGGTTGCTGTCAAAAGTGACCATATTTGGAAATGGAATGAGGATTAAAGAGGCGGGTCTTAACCTTTGAACTTAAGGTCACTGTCCAGTGTGTATGAGACTCAACTTCAGTGTTTCAGTATTGCCCTTTTTTACCACATTTGTGTTATTTGTGAGCCCCACTTGTTTTGTTCATTTCTGTATTCAGTCTATGTGTGAGGCCTGTCTCAACCTTTTACACACAGTCTATGGAAAGCACAAAGTTAATGGCTTGCAATAGCATCATGTTAATACGCTGAGTGGAGAGCAGGAAAGTACCTGCATCAGTGGCTTGGTCCACAGCAGCAGAACTAAGGGAGGCTTCAGGGGTCACCTGCACCAGCTTTAACTCTCAACTTTATGAACAAGAACATTTTTAATCTTACAAATTGAGGTTATGCCTTGAACCCAAAGCAACATGAGTAATGTGTGCAAAACAAGCACAGAAAAGAACCTGGACAAAAAACTGTGAGATTGGTCCGTAGAATAAAATAAAATAAAATGTTAAACCTGTGGAGCAATCAGAGGCTTTTGAAAATATCTGGAGAATTTTCTTAAAGGGAAAAATTTGAAGATGCAATTGCAAATGTTGTTGCTTATTAATAATTTAATTTAGAAAGTTTAACTTACAGCTACTGAAAGAGGCTGGAGCCCAAACAATGTGCGATTTTTGGGAGTAATACTGAACACCAAACAAATGACAAATTAGAGTGACCAATAGTGAAATTGTCAGAGTGTATTCTGCATCCATTACAGCGATATGTCTCTGCAAAGATTCTCAGAAGGCTGCTTTCTTACACTTACACATACAATACAAATATTTAAAATGCCTCTACACTGCAGACCAACAAACTACATCATTATCTTTGGTGAAGATAGAGGAAAGAACATTTTATTTCACTTGGGGATTTTGTAATTAAAGGAATAACAGTTCATTTAACTCATGTATTTTGAATATAATATGTTGCTCTGAAAAGTAACTATAGTTGTTAAAAAAAATAAATGTAACAAAGTAGAAAGTGTAATATTTCTCTCTGAAATGTAGTAGAGTGGAAGCAGAAAGTAGCAGCAGTAGTAAAGTAGTAATGTCATTTTCTACATTATACAGTTTGTTCTGAAAGAAAAGGTTATTTATTATTTTTATTATCATTATTTATATCATTGCACATCGGAAACATATCCAGCAATATCCATATATCTGTGGAAAGCCAATCTGGGCTGGTAGGTAAATCTGTCAGGCTCCACTCTGTACATTGTAGATGAGCAAGTTAATGTCTGTGTGTATTTAATCATATTTTCTTGGTTCTGGAAGTTAAAATGAACCAAAACAAATATTTCAGCTCATTTTCCAACAACACTGCCAAGGAGCTTTCTTCATTAAAGCATTTTTCTGTAATCGGTTGTGTTGTGTGTGTAAAAACTGATAAATTGTTCCTTTCATTTGCTCGTGTTTGCTGTATTTAACATTTACAGTTCCTAATTGCACGTGTCCCTGTTGCAGGTTACACGAATTAACCATTTACAACCATGAGAGGACCATCACAGTGAGGGGCAGCTTAGAGGCCGTATGTAGAGCTCAGGCGCTGATCTTGAAGAAGCTGATGGAAGCCTACGAGAACGACGTTGCTGCTATAAACGTAAGCTCGCCGTCTGCAGGTGCCTCTTGCTTGTTTGTTTGTGGTTATGATCGTACGCTGACTCACGCTCGGGGCTGACAGGTGAACGGCGGAGAGGAGCGATGATATATGGCGGGACGATATCGCCTTCCTCATTCAGTACGTGTCACCAGCAGCATTAGTAACACCAGCTCGGTAAATGGATAACAGTAAACGATCGCTGAATATCTCATCAGTGAGTCGAGTGTGTGTGTGTGTGTGTGTGTGTGTGTGTGGATGCCTCTGACTCACTTCCCTGCTGTGTATGTATGTGTGTCTGTAACACACTGCGTTTCCCAGCATCCATCTGATATCTGTAGGGCGCCCTCGCTCTCCTGCCCGGCTCCTCTTTCACACCGAGCCGATGACATCAGCAGCACTGCAGGCGAAGAGGTCAACCTCAGAGGGAGAGAGACGGCGATGATATCACGCGCTGCCGCAACACAATGCAACACAATACAATACAACAGTGTACACCAGTGATGATGCAGAATGGGTCCTCCTGCATCTGCTGCCTTTCAGTTTCTCTTTCTGTAACATGTGATTAAACTGCTGCTGGCTGGTCGCTGCGAGCCGTCCTGTCAGCTGCTGGGTCGACCGCTGACTCCACAGTAAGCCGTTAGGGCCATCTAGCGTGATACCGTGGATATTACACAAAGATCTCAGTGGAACAAGGAAGTGAAAAGGGAGACCTTGTGTCTCTTTTTTGCTGCCATGAAACCAGAAGAGCCGGCTGGACTTTGAGGAAAGGACATTTTCACCTCCAAAAAAACTACAGAGAAAACCAGCCCTCATTTCTTTTTCTTGAGTTTCCTGAACCTCAGAACCTTCATATTTTCTGGGTTTTGCTGTAACAGAATGAGTCATAGTTGTGTTTACACTGCAAGGATTACAACTAACGGATATTTATATAGAGAAAAACACGATCTCAGTATTGAAGGTGAACGTGAAGGTTTTGTAGTGATGAGGATTTACACATTAAATTAAGGTTTTTCTGACATTTTAATAACATACTATGATAACATGCATAATAAAATAAGATTAAATACGATATGTTCAGTGAAGTATTTTGACTTTTAAGTTTTAAAGTTTTAACCCTTAAATGAACACATAGATATTTAGGGTAATAGGGAATTAAATGCTTTTTTTCTAGTGTATCTGGGCTAAAATTACCCAATTCCATGACTTTTCCCAAACCTTTTATTATTATTATTTTTGTAGCTGTCTGGATACATTTTTTTCCGATTCAGGGGAAATTAAAGGTCACATTTTGTCTTTTGTGTGTAGTTTTTTTGTCAACTTTTGAAACACTTTGCAGTTGCTTAACAGTTAATGAGCTTCGTTCTTTAATTTAGTTTTTTAATGTTTAATTTTTTTTGAAAAAATTGCTACATATTAATCACCACTTAATCAATATTACACATTTAAGTATATTTTTGAATGTTGGCTTGAAGTCACATGATCTTGGACTTGATCGGTCACTTTAGGCTTACAAGACGTTTTTAACATAATAAAGTTGTTTTTTATTGTTACAACAAGATATTTACATAATATTTTTACTACAATAATAAAAAACATTTGAATGAGGAAATTGTGTGTAGTAATATACCTCACCCCGAGATTCGCCTGTTGTTGCTCATATTGTGAAAATTACAGTCAGTAGTTGAAAATACAAGTATGTAATTATTTTATACGAACATTGAAATAGAAAATATATTTTCTTGGAAATTTAACCTTTTAATCTGGGAAATTCTGGGAGTTTGTTCTTCTTTTTTCTTTTTTTTTACCTACATTGGTCCCAATAAATTGTCTTGGTTATTAATTTGAATCAAGACAATTGGGTGGTGTTTTTTGTTTTTGTTTTTTTTTATTTTAAAAAACAGGCGCTATTAGAAACAAACCAGAGAGTACCAACCTCTGCCAAGGTGTAATCCATGTTTGATCTCCACCAGGTGGCTTCACATTGTAGACATCCCTCGTGTGTGGGTCTTCAACAAAGTCCATCAAGATGTGACAAAGTTATGAATTTTAACCTGAACACTGCTCCCTGCTTGTTCTCTGTCACCATTGTCTTTGTTTAAACATTATAAGTGATCGGGATTTTCAGGATCCCATCTGTAGGGAGTTTTGTAAACTTAGCATAAGGAAACCAAATACTTGGTTGTGGTTAAAATCTGATGACACTCCACTTTTCTTCTTCTCTGATGAATAAACTGTGCCTCTTGTCTTCTTCTTCTTCTCTTCTACCTGTACAGCAACAGGCCAACCTGATCCCGGGCCTGAACCTGAACGCTCTGGGCCTCTTCTCCCCGGGTCTGCCGGTGCTGCCGCCTAGCGCTGGACCTCGAGGTGCAGTTCCCCCCGTGGGACCGGGAGGATACAACCCATTCTTAGTGAGTACCACCACCACCTCAGCACACAGCCATATAAGGAGAGAGGAAACAAATAAAAAAAGATTGGCTACTGTTGGCTTTACGTACTAAGGGATTAGTTTTGACTTGGTGGAGCAATTTGTTTCCAACACACTTTAAAAAAATACAACCAGGTTCCCCCCCTGAAGTGCTTTCTGTAAAAACAGCCCAGTGTTGACTCAGGCCTTCCTGTCCTGCATGATGATGATGGTTGAAATGAGCAGAATTCCCCCATCTTCTCCAGAGATGAGTCAGTTTGTCTGTAAAACAAAGTCTCCACTTATTGGCTGACGAGGCCGAGCCACGGCGCCGTGAGACAGCGTGTGAGAATGCAAGTGCGTGCTTCGGGAAAAAGTGTGTGATTCACTGTGCCCTGAAATTCCCCCTAATAAGAGCTGAGCTGTGTGTTCGTGCTTGTGTCTTTTCAGTCTGTTAACGTGTGTGTTTACACGGCGTGCTTGTCGCTTCACTTTCAGAGTCACTCTTCACATCTCAGCGGCCTGTACGGGGTTCCTCCAGCAAGTGCCATACCCCACCAGCACTCAGTATGTTCCCTCAAACCTGCACCACAGTCAGTCGCTTCTTAATTCTAGACAATAATTTTATTACTTGAGAGCTCTCAACTCACATTTAGTATGTAACGGTTTTCTGCAAGCAATATTAAAAACCCCGCCCCTTTTCTGCTATGAATCCTGCTGTGTTGAATTAGATAATGAAGAGGACGGTGTAGGAGACATCTCCTAGTCTATCAGTATATCTGCAGGACGGTGGGGCTGGCATTCCTGTTCACCCAGTCACTGGAGCACCACAAATATTTCTGGAAGAAGAGGGACTTTTTTTTTTTTTTAACATCCCGTGGCTTGTTAAAACAATTTTCTTTATAAACCTCGACTACACAAGTGTTACCAAGCTGAGGAAAACAAAAACATAGCTGCAACCATCCACCCTAACTGGAACTATTCCATTCAGACCCAGATGTTTACCCAAAGAGAGGAAAAGCATTGAGGGGAGCTTGATTTAGCTTCTCCTTGCATATGGTGTGTGGCAGGTTCCTTCTAAATATGTGGAAAATAAATTGTAACAATAGTAAAAGGTTTTTTTTCTGTCTTTCTTTTCAACAGCAGGCTCCAGAACAGGAGGTTGTCTACCTCTTTATTCCAACTCAGGCAGTCGGGGCCCTGATCGGCAAGAAGGGTCAGCACATCAAACAACTCGCCCAATACGCTGGGACTTCAATCAAGGTGAATCCAGGAGCAGTGTTTAGGAGTCATCCAGTGGTGAAACTCCATCTCCCCATCCCTCTCCTTATGGTAGCCATAGAATATCTAGTGTCGAGGAGACTTTAAGTAAAACTGGAGCTCACACACTGTTGTTGTTTCTATCTCCACATTATGAGATGTGCTGTGGGCGGATTTAAGAAACGTCGCTCAGTCTTTTGGCTCCAAATAACAAAGATAATGTAGAGTTTAGTGTGTAAGGCAGTAGTTTAGAGCTTCATGGAAGATACACAGTATTATTCTTATTTGTTTTATTGCTAATCTTAGCTAGCAGCTTTGAATGCTAACACAGGATCTGATCTCTGTAACTTCACTGGGTCTTTTGTCTCCAAATAAAGATAATTTCTGGTTTTTGTACATAAATGTAAAACGATAATGACTTTTCTACATTGACTCATGGTAGATCCAGGGTTTGGTTTGTTCGTTCTGGGCTGAAACATGGCAGAACAAAGATGGCGCTCATTGAAAATAATTATTCCGCTTATGCTCAAAACACCACACCACCACTTTGACTGATCATTATCTGCTCTGTAAGATATAATGAGGAGTTACAGTTTAACTAATGGTTCACTGTATGTGTGTATCAGATCGCCCCGCCTGAGAGCCCAGATGATACAATGAGGATGGTTATCATTATTGGATCCCCAGAGGGTCAGTTTAAGGTAAAAACTCTGACTTAATGTGTGTAGGGATGAAAAATAAACATTCTATCTATCTATCTATCTATCTATCTATCTATCTATCTATCTATCATAATAATAAATGGTTCATTCATGTGTCATTCTTTCTGGTAAACACCAGTGGGTCACTGTGTGTCCCCATTTTTCCCAGTCTCTCCTTGCCTCATGTCCTCCTCTGTATTTCAGGCCCAGGGTCGGATATTTGCGAAGCTGAAGGAGGAGAACTTCTTCACAGCGAAGGAGGAGGTCAAACTAGAGACGCACATCAAGGTTCCATCAACTGCAGCTGGCAGGGTCATCGGCAAAGGAGGCAAGACGGTGAGTCCATACCTCAACTACACTACACAAGCTGCCGTCAAGGTCGCAAAACAAATAAGAGCTGCACACAGCTACTCAGCAAAGAAATGAAGGATAGTTATTGTTCAGCTTATTTTTTTAATCAATAAGGCTGTAGTTTGTAGTTTTCTTAAAAAAAAAAAAAAAAAAACCTGAAGTGAGCACTATTTAGCTTACATCTGAGAGGGAGACTGGGGCCGTTACACTGTCTCACATTAGAGAAAATTAAAAAGAATTAGTTAATAAAAAAATAGATATGAATCCAGTATGATATAAATATAAATTCAATAGTTCAGCATTGAATATATCTATAGCTGTTAGAAGAATTAACTTAACTGGCCATTGAGAGTACTGCACTTTTTGCACTTCAACATTGGCCTCACTGAGCCCCACTTGCTTCAGTCTATGGGGAGGACCACAGGCAGGAGTAACTTACATTAGGAGGTCCACACATCAAACACCACAGTTTTTGCCTTACTGTTAGCATCCTAGGATTCTTCGTCTGTCAGTGTGTAGTTGTGTGTTTTCAAGGTGATGCAGGTTGTGACCTGTTGGGGTTTGTGTGTTTCAGGTAAACGAGCTGCAGAACCTCACGAGCGCAGAGGTCATCGTACCACGGGACCAAACTCCTGATGAGAACGACGAGGTCTTTGTGAAAATCAGTGGGCATTTCTTTGCCAGCCAGGTAAACAAAACTGAACCAGTGCAGTCTGGTTGATAAGAAAGTGTAAAATAGTTTCAACCCAACAGTGTGATGAAGATTAAAGCGATGTCCATCAAACGGGGACTGAGTTTTGAGAGGAGCAGGGGTGAAAACACCTGCGTGGATGATACATGAGCGTACAACACCTTTGTAACTCATCTAATAACAGCAACTGTGGTTGACGCATGTGTACAGATGTGACACCTTTAATGATACAGAAGATACTCCATTCTAACGAGCTTGTCCTTAAAACAAATCAGTTTAGCAAAAATAATAATAAAAATCCACTGTTATAGTTCTGAGGGCACGGTCCATTAGCTTTGTCGCTTCTTTTTGGACTTTTCAACAGCATGTCGTGGTCTTCATGAGCAGATGGGAGTTTGCTCAGTTGCCATAGAGACAGATCTGTTCACAAGTGAAGTGTAATGCAGAGCCATCTCCATGGCAACTGAACAAACAGTATCTGCTGATGAAGACTGTGTTGTATCAGCTGTCTCCTCCAGTCCTGTCAGATGAGCTCTCTCATCAACACCACCATTGTGAAACTCAGTGTTATGTAACACCACTAATTTAAAGGGAAAAAAAATCTATTGTACTGCAGTACTTTTTCAACTTAGCTTGGCTTTGAAAAGTTTGCATTCATGTCATCAAATACCTAGAGGGAGAATGTGTTGCTATTTTCCCATTTTTCCCATAACCTACAGATATTACCATCATTTATCAATTAACTAAATGTTAAATATGGTTAAATAGGTAGAATTAAAAGACAAAAAGCAGAAGGTTATTGATAAATGGTAAAATATAGTTATTAAACTAATAAATAACTGTGTCTAACTTATTTTTAAAATATCTGCTTTATATAACTAAATGCTGAATAAAATTCAGTTTAAAATTAGTTTAATAAACACATTGAAACATGAGAGGTGGTGTTGTTGAAAGAGCCTCAGGCCTGTGGAATAAAACAAAAACCTTGGGAACAAGCATCCCATGTATGATTTTATTCACTGATTTTTATTGTACTGTTTATATTCTTCTTTCTTTGTAAGGTGCCCTTGAGTTACATGAAAGGCGCCCTCAAATTAAATGTATTATTATTATTATTATTATTATTATTATTATTAACAACTGGTTTAAATGCATCGTGTCACCAACAGACTGCACAGAGGAAGATCCGGGAGATCATTCAGCAGGTCAAACAGCAGGAACAGAAGCACCAGCAGTGTGCCGCCGCCGTGTCACAGCACCACTCCAAGTGACCCGCCGGGTGGCTCCAGTGGGCACCAGCCAATGAATGTAGCCCTCCCGAACGGACAGAGACCTACCCAGACTAAAGGCCGAGGCCGAGGGGGACGTGCAGGGCAGACCAGCAGCACCGGGATCAAAACCAAAGAACTTAGCTATGAGGGGGGAAACAAGTGAGAGCCAAAGGCTGAGGGCATTGTGTGCACTGCCAGCCCCGCGAGAGTCGGAGATAGAGCCGGAGAAATCGTATAAAACAAAAAGACCAAAAAAATCTACAAGAAAGGTGGAAATGGCAGAGGACTTGGGAACTGTTGTCTTCACAGTAAAAAAAAAAGGTAAAACAGTAAGTAGTATGTCGCCCTGCATAACGTTATCTCTTTAGTTGGACTAACATAGGCCTAACAAACAGATGAGCAACTCTATTAACATGAGCGTAAACACGAGGCATTGTGACTGATATTTTGGGTTAGAGCGAGTGACAATGGACATGTTCTCTCACAGATGTTTGATATGTTTAGATTGTGAGATTAAATATCCTTAGCAGTATTAATATGGAGTACAAAAGTATATTGATACGTGCCGAGAGTATGCGCCGCTGTTATTTTTCTATTTAAAGTGACAGTACGGCTCGGTGTAGGTTTTTAATACTTTGCTTGTTCCAGAGATTGATTGGGCTGCGACAGCCACATGAAGAGTTTCACCCTGTTTGTTCCCATTTTTTTTAAAGGCCACTGAAATCATAAAGAAAACCCCCTATAAGTAAACACATGGTGAATGGTCTTTGTAACAAGCCTGTGTGTGTGCCAACGCAAAAGATAACGTCCCTTTCCACAAATGTCTCTTACCATTCATATCTGATGCTACGCGTTTTATTTTTTCCTTCTTTTCTGCTTCATTTTCTCATCACTCTCTCTCATCTGGCATCATTGTGTGTTTTTTTTGTCATAGGATAAACAATATTTGTCGCTTTATTCGTAGCCTTTTTGATAATGTTGAACTGACTGCCACTTTTTGCTCAAGAGAGGTTAAATGCAACAGTTTTCTTTTTCTTTTCTTTTTTTAACCAGTAACCTGGTGTCACTGTCCCAGTTGATGATGTCTATATTCATGCTTGTTGTCCTGATAAAAAACAAAAAAAAGAAGTAGTGGATATCTGTAGGAGGCGTTCTCCTCAATAATCAGTGTAAAAATCTTAAAAAGAGGTGCACCTTTGCAAGTTAAACCTGCAGTGTGGAACTTCTGTCTCCCTCTGGTGGCAGTCAGAGTCATTACACCAACACTCGGTGGTGCTTTCAACTCTGAAAAGTCAATCACTGACACAGCACTACTGGTGCCCCAGCGCACAGACCACCAGATTTAATTTATATTAAAAAGTCATGCAGTCATACATCCAGTTTAACAAAGTGAAATAGACAGCCATTAATGCATAAATTGCTAAAATAGGTAAGCAATTGTAAAACAGATAAAAGTGAATAAATAGTTGGAATTGCTAAAAGTAATTCAACATTTAAACAGTTGAAATAGCTGGATAAAAATATGAAGTTGGGACCTATTTGCTTCAAGTATAGCTTACAGTTGAAAGTGTTAGCATAACGTAATAGATAGATAATTTGAACTTGCTGGATAAAACAATCAATAAACAAAGCAGCTGAAATAAAATAATAATTAAATAAAAAATACATTTCAGTTGGAAATTATTAGCTAAAAGTATAGCTAGCAGTTAAAATCATTAGCTAAAAGTGTGGCTAACAGTTGATATTGTCAGCTAAAAGTCTGGTAAACATTGTAACTTGTAAACTAAAAAAATATGGCTAGCAGTCAAAATCTTTAACTAAACATCTGGCTATCAGTTCATATTGTCAGCTAAAAGTCTGGATAATGCTGTAAATTGTTATCTAAAATTATGGCTACCAGTGAAAATTGAAAGTTGATAGTATGGCAAACAGTTGGAATTGTTAGCTAAAAGAATGGTCAGCAGTTGGCTAACTTGGGAATGGCTAACGGCTATGGCTAACTTTAAAAAAGTAAAGTAAATTAAAGTAAAGCAAATGTTTTGCCTCGCACCGTTGTTGCTCAAATTAAGAGGTTTTACACTTGCACAATGCAAATTTCATGAGTTTAGATTCACTGCGTCTTTGCATTCACTAATTATGTAATCGTGTTGTGAGAGAAATTTGCTCTGCATCCTGTCAGAACACCACGTAACATTTGAAAATGTTGGCTAACAGTAAATGTATGGCTAACAGGTAAAAACTAGCAAAAAGCTGATGAACAGCTGCAGCTGAATGTAACACACGATGATTTCTATGAAAAAGTCCCGCACTCCAGGTTTAATGTGCAGCCATTTGTTTTGAATGTGCACCGCCACGCGCTCAGCCTTATGAGGACGTCAGGAGGGCCGACATGAAATGTGAGCAGAGGGCCTGGAGAGGGGGGGG
>OOFC01021528.1:7953-26074 GCA_900323345.1 Pseudochromis fuscus
ATGCTGGGTTGTTTTAACCCAAAGAGATATAGCATTAAAGCAACAAAGTACTGGAGAAAGACACTAAAACGTTGGATAAAAACACCAAAATGTTGCATAAAAACAACAAAACGTTGGATAAAAACAGTAAAATGTTGCATAAAAACAACAAAATGCTGGATAAAAACAATGTTGCACAAAAACAACAACCTGTTGGGTAAAAACATTTAACCCTGTTGGCTTCTTATAACCCAGCATGTAGTTTGTCCAATATTAACCCAGGAAAAACAACTCAGTATTTTTTAGAGTGTAATTTAAAGCCCATTAGGAGTCTCTGTTGTAGGCGACCAGGTAAATGTCTCTGGAATCAAAATCTTTTTCTGAAAAACAGCACGACCGTGATCACACCAAGCACGAAGAACCACCAGAAAACTGATATCACACATCTATTCGAAACAGAGCCGGTGTGTATTTTTGTTACTATAATAAGGAGGAAGCAGTTCTGTGGAAACACTTACATGCAAAGTGTTATGAAAACAGAGACTGGAGGAAGAACATGACACAGTTATTCTGAAAAACAATCGCAAAACTCACATTTCATTTAACGGAGTCGGTTCAATTACTGTCACAAATCACTGTCTACACAGTCTAACAAGTGTGTGTGTGTGTGTGTGTGTGTGTCCACGTGTTGTCTCACCTTCCTGCGGTATGATCCTCAGGGTGACGCTGAGGCCTGCATCTTTGATCAGCTTAACGATGTCAGCGTGCGGCATGTTGACGATGGACTGGCTGTTCACCGCCAGGATCCTGTCTCCCACCTTCAGCTTCCCGCAGCGGTCGGCCGGGCTGCCCTCGATGATGCGGCCAATTTTGTGGGGCACAGCTGTTGGAGGATTCAAACGCAACACGCTGCAGGTAAAGACGGCGCTCAGCAGCAGATTGGAGGATTACGCCTGTCTGTGCTCACACAACACTCACTCACTGACTGACTGAATATGTCTCTGTCTCTCTCATTTTGCTATTCACCCCAGGCTTACGTAAGGCATCCAGGTTTTTTTTTTTTTTCATGTGTGTGGGCGATGAACTGATGCTCACAGCAGCATACCAGAGATGTGTGTGACTGACGTGCTGTGGGAGGGCATGTATAATTGAGGAGCTAGAATGCAAGATGCTTCATTTTTATTAAACCACGACCTTAACTACCCCAACTGCTTAAGTGTGGCACTTATTATGACCCCATCTGATAGTTTACATACATCTGTGAGGTTCAGCTACTTGAAGCAGTTGTTAAGCAGAGCAGATGATGACTGATGATGCATAAGCATCCACTTGACTCCACTAAAACAATCACTGCACTCACTGTTGGTCGCAGCCGCCTCGGGCCGGTTAAGCGAGCTGATGATGACGAAGCCGAAGCCTTCGCTCTCCTTTCGGTTGATGATGACGTCGCTCGGTTGCATGTTGGGGGCCAACGTCCCGTCTGAGGCCGCGGTGGTGTTGGCCATGACCGTGTTAGGAGCCTGGGTCGCACCGGTGCTGTTGCCATAGGTGAAGTCGCTGCGTGGGGAGCTGTGCTGCGTGGAGACGGATCCTGGGCTGCGGCCGTTCTCTGGACAGGACTCACCTGCAGGAGAAAGACGAGTGCTGAGCTGTGAACACAGACTGTTCACAGAATGGGCGGAGCTAATGTGACGGCGTCTGCTGGTTTGTAAACTCGCATGTCGAAGTCAGGAGTCTGGCATTTGAAAGTGGCCATGTTGGTTTTTTGGAGTCAGGATGAAGGGAGGAGTGAGGAGGGGGGTCTGACAGTTGAAGCTGAGGACACTGATGAATGAGCCTCTGAACCACCTTTAAATCACTGGAGATCACAACTGTCAATCAAACTAACCATGCTCCTGAATATTCCTCAGTTTGAATCCTAATATCTACTTAATGATGATTTTTTTTTTTGATGGACCATCAGATCACTGATAAGAAGAGTTCAGCTGATGACATCAGAATAACTTGTGAAAACAAACGTTCTGAGTGAGTATTATGATAGAAAACGACCATTTCTGTACTGAATTCAACTGGAATTTTTTGGAGCCAACATCTTGTGGCCATCAGGAGTATTGCACTTTTTTGCACCTCTGCTCTAGCTTCTTCACTTTTGAGATCTGGTCGGTAAAACAGATTATTTGGGGAAAATAAAGAAACAATCGGGGAGAGAGGTCAGAAAAGCAGGGAGGGTATCGGAGTTATTACTTTATGCACAGAGCAGAAAAATGTAGTTCATAATACAAGTCCTCTTTTGGCAAGAAAGTGGCCCCTGTAACTGATGGATATTAAACATGTTGATCATTAAAGATGGAGCATCACTGAGGCATCGATGTGTAAGTAGCATGTTACTGATGCAGCAGGTTGATACGGGGATAACTAACAATCAAGTACAATCCTGTCAGTCTGGTTTAACCAGGAAATCAGAGAAATCAAAGTGGTGCACAGCATTTTACTTAGATTATTATAATCAAATTATACTTGGTAGGAAGCAGTCTATCTTTGTTTCCTCTGATTCTGTAATAATAGACAGAAATACCCATGTACTTTACAATGCAATCTGCCGAGAAAAACTCTTAAAGTACAAGTACCCTACAGTACGGTGATGCGCTTTCCACCACTGTGCACAGATCTCATTATGATAATACACATGCCCAATTTTTAGTAGATCAAACACAGCCTGCAGCAGCGCATCTATTCATCTATAAATTAAGGAAATAAAAGGTTCCTGCCACAGCCGCCGTCCCCTTTGTTATACTTAAAAATTACACAATCCAAAAATTAATCCACATGTGCAAAAACAATTAATTTCACAGGCAAAGTGCTTTTCTTCATAAAAATCCTCCCCCTTTAAATTTGACAAGCTGGAACTAAACCTCGCCTCTGTGCAGAATCAACAAGCAAACACAACACGGCATCTCGAAGCTAAAGAAAGTCCCAACGTGGTAAAACACATCATTAAAATGCAGCATCATGTCAATCCAACCACAGCCAAGGCAGCTTCTTATACCTCCAGTGTCTTAGTGTGTGTGTGTGTGTGACATACTGAGTGATCAAACCTGGTGTTGTTGTTGCACTTTTGTGTACTAATGTGAAGCTACACTGAGATTTGTCACGGTAACAGGCTCCAAACCCACGTGTAGGTTTCCCTCGCACCAACAAGTGCATAAATTGTTATCTCATGAGGGGAAAAAACAGTCCAAAAAAGAACAGAAGAGCGAATGAATTGTGTAAAAATGTGGGGCACTGGGTGCAGGCAGAAGTATGAGCTCAGAGCAGAGAGCGGAGTCTGACACTTCGTAAAGTGCCAGTGGGAGTCAGACAATTAGGATGGAAGAAAGGGCCGCCGAAGAGGCCAGGCATGAGTCAGACAGTAGCCTTTGGTGAGAAGAAATTGACAGAGAGGGCGGGATGGAGTGGGAAGAATTGGATGGGTGAGAAGAGTGTGTGCATGAGTGTGTAATGCGTGTGTGGGGAGGCAGTAATAATGAGAACAGGGGAGGCCGTAGTTCACAGGAGAAAGTGCCATCCCGGTCTCTCCGGGCTCAAAGCTGCAAAGGTAAAGAAGCTTGAGTAAGGCCCAGAGAGCTGTGTGTGTGTGTAAGAGCAAGAGTGTCCTAATGTGTTTTTCAGGGAGGCTTCAGTGTAATTACTCAGAGATTAGTGCTTCAGTTTTCTGACTGATTAAACCTGTTTCCTGGATCATTACGGGATGAGGAGGGAACAGCTGAGGTGGGAGGGAAGAGGGAAACAGGAGAAGATGACAGAGAAACAGACCAGAGGTAAGACTGTGGATTTCCTTTATAATGCAGAATAGTTTGGAAGATGTTTCATGTGGTATTATCCATGAGCCTTAAAAATCCACCAAGTGTAGGAGCCTGAGGTGATGTCTTTAAACACCTTGTTTTGTGTGGTTAATCGTCCAGAACTTTCAGAAAAATAAAGTTTGGACAGATTGTTTAGCTCCTCTGTACTTTTCTGAAATAAAAACCATTAGTAAATAAAAAGCTCCAATAATGTCTGGGGCCATAAAAATGTATAAAGGCTGGACTCCAAATACAGGCGGGCAAATAATAAGGTTGAGTAAATAGAGTAAATTAGACATACAAGGTGTCTGCAAATGTTTAAAGGGTTTATGTCCACTGGAGCACCAAAGGGCTTTTACTGTGAAATTGTTACGACATGTTATTTAATGTTTTCATCCACTCTGCTTCCCTAAAAATGAGAGTTTGTATTAAAATATGACTAAATAAGCTGCCTTGTTAGAGCCCGATATGTAACAACAACCTGAAATGTAACAATGACCCAAACTGTGTTAAAAAAATTTAATAAAACCGGAAATGTAATAAGTGGTCAATAATGTAGCAACTTCTTACATTTTGGGTTTTATTACATTTTTTAAATTACATTTCAGACCCAGCACTTTTGTTACATTATCGACCAGTTATTACATTTTGGGTTTTATTACATTTTTTTGTAACAATTCAGGTCATTGTTACATATCAGGCTCTAACCTGCCTCTAATACAAGCTGTCCTCAAATAGAGGCCTGTACCCACTATTTGAGGAAATTTGATATATTAAATTTAAGGAAACGTCTTTATGATTTCTGGATGTATCAAACTGCTCAATTCCTTTCACGCCTCCTCACCTGCTGCCTGGACCCTCCTCCTGATGACCAGGTTGACCTGGCCGTTTCTCGCCGCCCCGTGCATCAAGTCGATGACGTATCTGTGTGGCTTCCCCACCACCGGGATCCCGTCCACAAACAGCAGCTCATCACCGGGCCGCAACCGCCCGTCCAGATCTGCTGGACTCTTCTCGATGATCGCCCCGATTAGGATCTGTTTTTAAATACACCATGTTGTTAGACACAAGAAGTTGGTGTTGGCGAGGTTCTGGATGCTGACTATAGTGTCCCATGCAGTGAGTGTTAATGTGGTGGTTATTCTGATACGTCAACAGCTCCATAACATGACTGAAATGTTGTTGTGTTACTTGAACAGACAGCAGAAAAACACCAAGGCAGCCAGAGCCAGCACTCTCTCAGGGGTCAAAGGTCAGGGGTTAGGTGTACACAGTGTGTGTGTAGTGGGTTAGAGAGGAGAAAATGACAGGGTTCCACGCCCATCGCCATACGAGCCTTCTCACGCGTCTCCGGACTCACAGGCTGCCCGGCCTCATCACCGCCCAGCACCCGGAAACCGAACCCGGACTTCTGTCTGCGCAGGTGGACCTCGATGTCCTGGTACTCTGCTCCTGAAACAACACAGTTAAAAACAGTTCAACTCCTGTGGTGCAGTGTTTGGAGCTGGAGAACAGTTCAGTATCTCTGCAGAGATTATGTACTTACCCGAAGAATCCACAGAAAAAACAGTCCTGGGCTGACCGGGCTCTAGATAGAAAAAGACAAGAAGCCCCCATAAACAATGCAAACTGCACCAAAATTGCACAGACACCACACAAACGCACACATAGGTGGACAGCACACCAGCAACACACAGACGCTCCGGTAAAGGCGAGAACAAGGCAGAAAAGCCCTGCCTCAGCATTCACGTCAGTGCAGAATCTCAGCATCATCCATAAAAGTCAGGAAGTGCTTACAGCGTATAATACACCCGTCCCTTATTTACAGTGCGAGGTGGGATGCGAGCACTGATCTGCAATCAGGGGCTTCACACAACGCGTGATCTGTAAAGTAGTGAAATTAACTCAACCACAGACAAGTGGCTGCGAATGAAAAATTGATTCCAATTGTAAGTGTTTTAATCATAGCGAGCGCTCCGCTGGGACGCAGCAGGAACGATGAGCAGGAGAAAGACACGACTACAGACGAGAAGAATGACACAGCTGTTACCACGGAAACCACATACAGCTCTGGTAATGGAGATGTGGCGTCTTCTGTAGTGCGCACAAGACAGTAACAATGCAGCATAATAAGTATATTAACATTTTTAGACCACACAAAAATACACCTAAGCACTGAGAGAGGACACACCTCCACCAAGGCATAATCCAGCTGTACTGATGCTGCAGACTGACAGGATCCCACACTCTGATCTCACCCAGAACCTATTTATTTATTTATTCCATGGATAAAAACATTCATAACGTTGCTCACAAACAAACAAACAAACAAACAATGCAGGGAAAACATAACCCCCTCGACGGAGGTAATAATCTTGACTCAAGGTCTGTTTAATAGCAGTTTAATGGTTATGATGTGTGTGTGTGTGTGTGTGTGTGATGGTTTGGTCCATGCAACCTGCATCAATCAAAAACACAACAATAAAACATCTAATCTCTAGCCAAGCATTTTATTTTGGTTTTATCTGCTCAGGATATTCAGTTTTTAAAATGTCCTCTTCATCCTCCAGGTATTGGAGGTGAATTTAAATGTGTTTGTTGTGCTCATGGCAGAGACACATTATTATTTAAAACTGGAAATTATTCATCCAGGTATAATCCAGCTGCACTGATGCTATAGACTGAACACTGCTGCCCTCTTGTGGTGAAACAGCAACACTAGCCTGACAGGATCCAATCTTCTTATCAATTGGGTAACACCCTATGTCTAAAAACAATTCACTGACATCTGCTCTATAGTTTTTCTATCATAACAAACACACAGGAGAAAAATTAATGTCCTTGGTGGAGGCAAAAACAAGAAAACTCTTCAGTAAAGTGTGTTTGGGTGTCTGTTTACATAATCTCTGACATTAATCTAATAAGGGTCAAGGAAAAACTCAATTGAACCAGCATCGGCAGAGTGAACACGGCGAAAAACCTCGGGGGGTCGTGACGCTACATAAAAAGGTCACACCCTGCTCCCCTCACACCAGCGAGAGGGGAAATGGAGCATTCCTAAAATCTCAGTGTCTTGTCCCCTGTTGAGCCTCAGCAAACCAAACCTCTGACCTTTTCTGAAAGGAAACCAACAGCGGATGCTACAGCGATCACCATATTCACCAGTGAAGAGGACAAAGGGTTTGATAGGAGACGTTCTGACAGCAGGTGCCTTACATAAGACTGAGCAGCGATCCCGACAATGAAAACTTTACCGTCTTGTGTTCAACTTCAAGAAAGAAACCACTCCTTGCATGCACGTCTGTTTCTACTAACATTCATGACAGCTGCTAGCTGCATGGACAGCATGAGCGAGGAGGACACCGAGGTCATGTCTGCAGCACTTTTATGTCAATATGGAAATTTGGATGTTTTATAAACATGAGGAGAGTTTTAAAAATTCAGTTAAGAGCTTGCATACGCTGAATATCTGATGGGAGGACTGCAGGATTTTGGGACTTCATGTGTGAAAATCTAACTAGTTTTCGGCAGGTCCATGGACACAGAGGCCAGTTTGTCAGGATTTTCTGGGCATTTCTAAAATGTATAAACCTGTAGGTAATCTATAATCTACAATTAAAATGTTTTAAAATGTTTTTAATTTTGATTACAATATTTAAATAGGACTATTTTTGGATTAAATACCTAAATAACTAGAATTTAGAAACATTTATAGACTGTATATAGAAATGAATGAAGCATCAAGGTCTCAAAAGTGAAGCCAATGAGAAAAAAGTGCAATACCCTCATTCGCCACTAGATGCTGGCTCCAAAAAACTTAAAAAATCTGAGAAAAAAAAGTATTATTAAGTAGAAAAGAGGAATATTTAGGGGTGTGGTTAGTTTGATTGACAGGCCAGCTCTCCAATGAACATGCATCTCCAAATATCCAAAGTGACATATCCAAATATGGTCACTTCTGGCCACAAACCAACCAGTGGTGTCAGGTTAGCTTCGTCCATTCTATATACAGTCTATGGAAACATTATACATTCAGACCATCATATTTGGACATAATATTAAAGTTTAAATAAATAAATAAATAAACCTGTACATTATTTTGATTTCCTAAGGGGACAGCGACACTAGTGAGATGCACTCATGATGCAAACAAATACCGACACATAAATCCCACATATACTAGTTTTTACTCCCTGAAACTTCCACAGGGCAGAAGTGTGAGGATGCATCCTGATGATGGCATAACGAGGAAAAAAAAAGAGACTTTCTGAACATTTTACAAGCTGCAGAGTGGTGTTATGGCTGCACTGAAGCATTATGTCCCAATAGTAAAAAGATAAGCTGCTGTGTGGAGTGTTTATTCATGGACACATCTCAGTTTATGATGTGAGCTGGCAGAATGTCAATGTCTGGATGTAAAGATCCTTTGAGTCAGTAAAAAAAAAAACACAACTGTGAAGCGATGGGAGGTTTCATTTGTGTGTGCGGTGGCTTGTGTGGGCATTTAAAGAGGGAAGATCAAATGAGATAATATGATTAATTAGGAGCTGCAACGACTAATGGGGGAATATATCTCGCAAAGCTTCTGATGATTGTTTAAAGCTTAAGTATTTGTGGTGAAACTTCAGATCTTTGAGTTTGATAGAAGGAGGTCAGCTAGTTTCAGCGAGCGTTTTAGGTTTTTTTGTGGAGCAGCAGAAATCTGTTTGTGAGGAAAATAGCGATGAATCTTCACTTCTCCACCTTCCAGCGTGGAGTTACTTCAGCGTTACACCCGCAGTGTCAGCTCTGGTACTTACGCCTACTCTCATAGATAGCCCTGGACTTCTCATAAAGGTCATAGGGATCTGGTTTAGCCAGGGCCAAGGCCTCGGAGGCTGAGTCCGGGACTGAGGCCCTGTGGAGATGGTGTGTTGGGAAGGGGGCGCTGTGGGGGATAACGGGAGCCGACAGGCTGGTCTGAGCGGGGCTGCTCTGGCCCTGCTGGGACTCCCACTGCTCCAGCACCTGCAAAGCACAGCGGCATGAGGGGTCAGTACTTCCTTTTCTTTCTGCTCCCCCCCACCCAACTCCTGATGCTCGGTTTCAGCTCAGTAACCATGGAGACAACACTTAAAAATCTGAGGCACAGTTTGCTTTGATGATGTTTTTGACCGTTCGCTAATCCCCGCCACCCTTAGTTATGGCTGCTACACCTGTCAGGCTGTCTGTGCGCTCTCAGCACATGGACACTTTGAAGAATCTGAAAACAATGTGTCTCAGTTTCACAGAGAAGGAGAGAAAACACTTATTTCTTGCCAAAAAAAAGAAAAAGCCTTTGTCAGACAATAAGGCGACTGTCACTAGTTTGTGGTTTTTGAAGGTGTAAACACATCTCCATCTGATTTTATTCTGTTTCCAGATGATTGTCTAAACGATTTAAAGACTCAAAGATGAAACACTTCATTACCAGTGGATTATCTGTGTAAGTGTTTGGTGTAGAGCTGGTTAGTCCTCATATTATAATAAAGTATTAGTCAGAAGAACATAGTTTAAATGTTTTCTTCTGACAAAGTCCTTGGATGGTTTAAACGCTTCCTAAGCCATAGATAGTAACAGTATTTTATAGCAGATGTATTTTTAATGCTCGTATTTTTCACAACATTACCTTAGAATTAAGTCTTAACACAAGTTTGACTGAAGCTGCTCGAGTGTAAACTCACACAAACTAAATAAAAATGAGCAATTATCAGTCTAAATACTTATTGACAGCACTGTTTAAATACCTGCTCTTATCTAATGGATAGAGAGCAGGTAGTAAGTTTCATAATTGTAGCAGTTGAGGTTAAATCACATAAACATGTAGTTTAATATTTTCTTCAAATTCTGCTGTTGTATTTTAATTTTTTTTGCAGTTTGTACAAGTTTGAGACAAAATCCAAAGCTTGATCAGACCAAGAAACACTATTTTATTACTTGTATTCACTGTGTAACTTGGATACTAGTTGTATTTTATGTTCAGTTTGTTGTAAAACATCATCAACTACACAATCTAACTTCTGATTAATATTTGGAAATGTCGCATCCACAAACCGACTTGTTTACTGTTTAAATTATTCTTATGGAACTTTCTCTAATCAAGTGGAAAACCAAAAATGCTACTTTCTCCTTTAAAAGTGTTTGAATATGAACAGAAATGTGGGCTCCACTGGTTTGTCAGTGGTTTGTGTAGCTTTTTGCTCAGCAGTGACTCCACCTCTTTGTTGTAAATCAGTACAATTTTGGAATAAATACCAAAAGCTTGACAGGTGCCCTGCCAAACTGTGACTGAATACTCGTCATTATGGGGGTCGGTGTTTAGCGAACTGTCAACTGAAGTTGGACATAGTGACATCAGACAGTTAGTGAGGTTAGTAGTTCAAATAAACAGTGCTGGTTGAGGTCATGTGCACAGAGGAAAACATGTAGAAGAAAGTGATGTACAGACTCGGGGAGCTTGAAATTTGAGATGACAGTACATCCTGTGCCCTTATTATCTACGACAAGATGCACATTTCAAATTACCCTGTTGGCCCGAGCACAGGCTACTTTGTATTTCCAAAGTAGAGTTTGGGATTCAAAATACCTCATTTGCATAAATTTAATCCATAAACACATTTTGAAGTGCGCTGTCAAGTGTTTGAGGTGACACTGGCGGTTTTGACAACACTAGTCAGTCAGAGTGTCAGTCCTGATGTGTCAGATAAGCCGGGCTGCTTGAGTCATGGCGCGACACTAAGCAGATAGCCAAGATGACATGTTGACATGTCAGAAAGTGCGAGGGACGGATCCGCAGGGAGCGACGGGGCTTTTTGAAACTGAGACGGTGCGACCGGCTGCATATGCTACGCTTTAATACTGAAAATTACAGGGCATCTGGTTCAAGATGTACCCAGAATAAATATCAGCCTCATGAAAAGCTCTGGGCAGGAATGAAAAGTGTTTCCGCTCTTTGTGGTTTCGCGTCTGCCACTGATGTGAAGCACGTCTGCACTGGGCAGGCTGCTGAGACTGGGGACCTTGTTAAGGCTACGAGAAGACCACTGCATCCTGATCTCTCTTCCTCTGTATCTGTGATTAAGACGGTTGAAGCCAGTGCAGTCTGGTGATAATCAAGTTGGTCACATGCAGAGAGAGAGCTGCAGGCTGAGCACTTTTACAAGACAGAGCCATAGACTGTATGTAGAATGGACCAAAGTAACACGAGGTTGAATGTCACCATGTTGGCTGTTTGGAGCCAGAAGTGACCATATTTGGATGTGAAGGGCGGAGTGAACCTGAGGTCACCGTACAATGTGCGTGAGACTCAAGTTCTGGGCTTGTCTCCCTCAATATCTACTTAAGATTATTTATTGTTTCTGATGAACCACAAGAAGAATTAACTTTAGTGAATGACACAATGATAAAAAAATGTACTGACTGAGTATTTCTTGATTAAAAATGACGATTTTTAACTTGAAGTCAGAATTGTTTGGACTCTGCATCTAGTGGTTTTCAGGAGTTTTGCACTTTTTTCCACTTGGCCTTGTTAGAGCACGATATGTAACAATGACCCAAATTGTGACAAAAAAGTAATAAAACCCAAAATGTAACAACTGGTCAATAATGTAACAACATGCTGAGAGCAAAAAGTAAAAACTTTGCCAACAACTTCTTACTTTTTGGGTTTTATCACATTTTTTAAATTACATTTCAGACTCAGCACTTTTTTTACATTATCGATCAGTTATTACATTTCGGGTTTTGTTACATTTTTTTTTTATAATTCAGGTCATTGTTATGTATCTGGCTCATTTTTGAGCTCCAGTTGCTTCGTCCATTTCTATACACAGTCTATGATAAGTCACTTGCACGTGCTGCAACATTAAGTAGCTATTACCTACAGAACTGGCTGGATTTGACAGACAAATCTCAATAAGCTCATTTGCAGGCGAAACTCTGGGGAGCTGCTGGCTGAGCCTCTGCTGGACTGTAGGTCGATGTGACAATTAGGCGATTTCCCCGTTCCGCCCTTATTAGTCAAAATTCCTCCATATTTCTCTCTCTGAGCCTTCCTCTAACACATGATACCTAATTAAACTGACACTGAACTCTGGTGTTTTGGGAGTTAAGCAGCCGAGGGGAGATGGGGGCAGGCCTGGGTGGAGCGTCGGACAAATGAACACCGGGGGGTAAAAAGAGACGGTGAACAGACGAGACAAAAAGAGACTGTGCATGCTGACTGTGACTCTGTGATGCTCAAAGATTACAGCTTAGAATTACAATTATTCTGAGAGAGATGGAGGAGATTGATAATGTCAAGAGGGGGAAGCAGCGGTGATGAACAATGAGGGGATTTCAGGGGACAAACTCTGAGGTTTTACTGTGTTGTTAGTTGGGATCTGTGACGGGGGGACAACACGAGAGAGGTCAGGGGCTGGTCAGAGCAGTGCTGGGAGGACGCCCAGGCATGAAATGGATTACACACACAGTCGCACGAAGAAAAACAGAGGGAAGATGAGCAGAAACACTTGTGTGCAGGCACGTGAGTGTGACAAATAGGACAAAGTGAATCTGATCTAAAGAGGGGGTTTGGTGGATAGAGCTGTTTGTGGGCCTAGGGACAGGAAATGATATTATAGTGGTGTATTTATAAAGGCGGCGGATGCAGGATAATGCGCTTAAAGGCAGGTTTGCAGAGATACCACATGAAGGTTTTGGCCTAAAAAAAAGAGCTACAGATAAGGTGAAAGATAAATGACCGAGGAGCAAATGTAGGGTGTGAAAAGCTTTTTAAGAAAAAAATCTAACAGAATGGGCGAATCTTATGAAATGAAGATAAAAGAGGTATGAAATATATCTGCGCCATGCCAAAGCCAGTCAGATCACAGATGGATAGCAGCACTATAGCAGCAGCATAATGGCATAATGCAAATGCCTCGGCTGTAAATTACCCTGATGGCACCGAGTCGGGCCATGAATCAAGTCTGACTTGCAGGATCAAAGTCTGGCAATGTTATGAGTGGACTACTTGGATTTTTTTTGCCATCTCATAACAATAAAGAAGGGCTGAATATCAAAAGCGAGCTGTTGTAAAAGCAATGTAAGTGGATTAATCAGTAGAGTTAGTGCAACAGAAGACAGACAGGAAAGTCTAAAAAGTTACTAATGTGGAGAAAGATCAGAGTCATTCAAGTAGCACATAGAGTCAGGACAGTGCAGCCACTGGTGCTCAGATGAAAATCTACCATATGACTGAAAAGCAGAAGTTTGAAGGCGTTCTGAGGATGATGCATGTTACCTGCTTAGGGGTCTTCCAGGGTGAATAGTGACCTGTAAATGTTGAAAGGAAAAAAAAAATGCTTTAAAAGATGGTAGAAACCAATCATGAGATGTGAGGTTTATTTGTTTTTGAGTCATGAAACTAAAAAAAGAAGACATCTGAGTTACATATAAACTGTATGAAGGTAATAATGTGACATGACAACAGTGTTTGTGATGGAAGAAAGGACATTAAAAAGATAAAAGCAAGAAGCAGAAGATGGCAAATAAATATCTATGATTCCTACAGTGAATGTAGAGTGTGATTAAAAATGTATTATTGAAAAGCACACACTACTACAGAACATAATGTTTTTAAAGTTGGCTTTATTATCATTTCAGGAGATTTTGTTTCAGAAAATGTTATTGAAGGAGGATTTTATATCTTCTTAAATGAATTATATTTTCATAACTTGATAATGAGGCATTGAAAGTCTGTATCCAGGAGGATATGTTGCTAAAGGAGGGTCTGAAACAGGGTTATATTCATGTTTTCAGGCCGAATAATCAATCATGTAAATATGTGAAATACTGATTAGAACATGGTTGTCATTGATGAACTCACCAGTTTACACATGTTTTCATGGACTTCCTGTCAGCCATGATACTTTACACTGAGTCCAGTCAAAATGCATGAAAAGATTTCCTCAGCTTCCACTGTTTTATTATGAGCTAACAGCTTGTTGTCTGAGGCTAAGTTTGTTTTTAGCATTCATAACCTGTGAGAATAATATTGTTTGTTGAAGGTTTTTTTTTTTACTCTTTTAAAACTTAGTGAGTAAAACATGAAGGAAAAAAGCAAAATAACTGTTTATTAATTATATATCACATGTCTAAACTATGAAATTTAAGGCACATTAAATAGTAAAAGAAGAAGAAATTGTGAAATATATAGCACATTTAAAACGTATTAAAGTAAAGTCTAAAAAATAATCAATTAATAGCAATTTGCCGATAAGTGTGTGTGTGTGTGCTTGCTACAGACTGTTTATAGAACGGACGAAACTAACGTGACGTCACCCGCTGGTTTGTGGTCACCATGTTGGTTGTTTGGAGCCAGAAGTGACCATATTTGGACATGAAGGGAGGAGTGAGGAGGCGGGTCAGACCCATGAAGCCAAGGTTACTGTCCAATGCAAATGTGACTCGACTTAAGCACTCCCCTCACTGCAGACCAGACCTGTCAATCAAACCAACCATGTGAGTTTTTTGGATCCAGCCTCTAGTGGCCGTCGGGAGCATTGCACTTCTTTGCACTTTTGCACCAGATTCACTTTTGAGACTTGGTTGCTTCGTCCATTTAGTATATACAGCCTGTGGAGCTTGCCCATCAAGCAAACAAACACGTCTCAAAGCTGAGGGAGATTGCAGAGTTGAGTGAAAATCACTACAGGTGACACCTTCAACATACAAGTGACCTCGCTAATGAGAAAAAAATGACGTCTTCAGCAGTGATCCACCTGAGAAAGCCTGAACCGACCGTCAACCAACATTTCACTCAATATGAGCAGACTGATTTTCTGAAACCATGCTACACAAACGGACATTTTTGAGTCTACCATTGATCTGTCAGAGCGCGCTGCAGTGAAAAGGCTTTGACTTTCGCGTAAGTGGTTTCAATATGACTGTACCTCACAATAAAGTGGTTTCAGTTTGTACTACAGTGCAGCAAGGTAAAGGTTGCACATACTCCTTTGACTCCACAATCCATTTTGCATTGACCTTAACAATGGGATTCCACACACTTCTGCTATTTACAACATTGTTCAAACAAAACAACAAGAAATCAGTAAAAAGCAACAACAACAACAGTCTCTTGCATATGTGCATACACACACACAGTAATGAAGCATTATTTCTTTAGTCAGATTCACAGGAGCATGTAAAAAGAAAGAAAGGTGCACGCTCCATCTTCCTGATTCAATTTTTCTTCTTCTTGTCTTTCAAGTGTTGCCATGTGCTCCCCTCTGGGAAGCTACAAGCATATGCAAATGGGGGGGGATCAAATTATGGGGGTGACTGCTTGAATTATGCGCCAGACTTCCCAGTCTTGGCCTGGCGAGACTCCAATCACACTGTAAAAACATTCGTCTCACTGAGCCGCCAGTGGAACGGTGACAACATGGAAATTAACAAAAGCTATACACACACACACACACACACACACACACACACACACACACACACACACACACACACACACAAACACAAACACACACGCAAAATATCCAGCAATGCTTTTCAGAGTGTCGGCTTCTCTTAGTCAAAAAAGATTTTTAGAAACAAAACAGTTACAACAGCTTATCTGAAACTCAATTTCACTTTCAGTGCACATGGGAATATTTTACCAGCCCCAAAACAAACAAACAAACAAAAAAGAATATTGAAAAGTATAATGACTGCAAGTTGCGGTAGAGGATTTTAGTTTTTCTTCCAAAAGGAGATTAATCAATGAAAAGCTTTGCAGCATATCTGCATTTAAAGCAGCGAGCAAAAGAGGAAACAACCTCGCAGTAGTTCGGGTGAACCTGAGTGAGCTGAGCCGGACAGACAAGGGAGGGAGGGGCACTTGCAGGCATCGGTGACTGAGGTGAAGTCGCTGTTAACTCAGGCGTACCAGACATTTAGTTGGACATGGGTGTCGGAGTGGCCCGTGGCTAAAAGTCGAGGAGGAGCGAGCGGCTGAAAGAGAGACTGCGAGGAAGAGAAGGAGAGGAGCTGTCCGTGGTGCTGAAAGCTCTCAGACAGAATGCTAATCAGATCTGTCAGCTCGGCTGCAGGCGGCTACACCAACCCTGCAGCGTCCAGCCTGCACCTGAGCTAAGTGGTGTCCTCTTCTGCTGTAACCCTTTTTCTGCAGCATGCAAACACCAGTAATGACAAAGATGAAACTCCTGACAAGTGTGAATGATTGTGTATCTGTGCATACATCCCGCCCCCCGCCAACCCACCCCACCCTCTCCGATCGCAGCCAACTCCTGGCACGACTTCAGGAAACAATAAATGAGATTGGTTGAAGTTGTGCCTCGTTTTTCAGTTTCTGGTTTCTGGTCAAAACTCCAATTAAAGAGTTCGGAGCTGGAAACGTTTCCAGAGATTGCTGGAGATTTCTGGCAGAGACTTCTCAGAGAGCACCAGCTCTGAAAAGCACCAAATTATATCTGGCACGCTGAGTCATTATTAAAACCGACTGGTGTCAAAATAGGCTTTCATATGGGGGAAAAAATGGCTTAATGCCATAAAAGAAACAGCAAAAGTGAGAGTCAAAATGAAATTAGAGTAGCAGAAAGGCATATGAGTTAATGGAAAGATAAGATTAACCTCTAAAATTCACCCTCATTTATACTAAAAAGTACAAAAAGCTGGAAATCATTTTGTTTTGAAAGTCTTGAGAAACAACTGCTATTTAAATAGTTTGCACTGTTTCAATTTTGAGGCAACTGATGTATAATTCGTCAAAATACACGGGCGGAAAAGGGGAAAGATGCATCTGCACGAGTAGAAAATGCTTCAAAATTTGTGCTTATCCCGAGGCTTTATGAATCTACATACAGAGACAAGAGCAGTGGAGAAAGACCGGAGGGCAAAAACTGAAAGAGCTGACATTCAGAGGTGAGCTCAATCAGTTCAAATCAAATCCGTCCTAATAATGCTCATGGTCCCCCATCATTATGCATTCGCTGGGAGTCAACTGTGACCACGATTCAGCAAAGAAATTTGAATAACACCACAGAGCGTCCACATGTGGGGGAAGAAAGAAAAAAGGCTGACACACGGCTGCAAACACAGACACACACATCCAACCATTTGACACACATTAGGCTACATTTGTTCGCCCATACAAAAACACATAATGAGAGGCCAACACTAAACCTTCAGTAATTCAAATGAGGCAGAATTGATGGCAACGTGTGTGAATATTTTGTCCCTTTTATGAATATGTATCTCCCTCTCATGTAATGGGCTGGAGGCTTTTACATAACAACCGCAGCAGAAAACCGATTCTATCCACTTCTTTTGAAATGCCCGTCCCGTGTTCGCCCCGACGCTCGAAAAAAAACGAAACATCAGCCTCATTGTAGCCATGCTCAAAACAAATTATTTGCAGGGTACACGGTTGAATATGCATGATATCAAAGCTCAAAACAGCACAATTTATTTAACCACGCTCATGCAATCAGTGGGTAATCACTCCGTCCTATTAAAAACCCAAATAGGAGCGCTTGATTTGTTTTAAGAGGCAACCAAGGTGACTCCTCCCGCACAGGGGGGAGATGCAAAGCGCAACTTTTTGATTTCATTTTGATGGCAATAAAGCTGAACAGCATCAGCTTTTTGTTTAACCTCCTATATATTTTTTCTGCTATGATCTCATCTCTTGTCCTCTAAAGCCCTTGGCTGTCTTCCCTCAGCTGATAGGACGAGATATTGATCCCTGGCGGACGCCCTCCTCCTGGATCTGGTGGGGACAGAGCTGCAAGTGTGAACATGGCTGACAGTCTGTGGTCTACTGGCGGAGAGCCGAACTCATCACTCTCTACTTGCTCTTTCCTTCCCCTTCCCTTTCTCTCTTTTGTTTCCAACTATTCTATCTTGTGCACACACAGCCAATGAATCACTGTCTAGTTACACACTGATTCCCTGGGAGGCTGGAGGAGGCTCAGTGAATCAAACCTCCCTCTTTCTGTTCTTTCTCCACAAAGCAGACCTTCACCTGAGGTCTGCACGGCTTCCACAGCAGCCCGCGGTCATACGGGGTGAAAGGTCGAACCAGACAGCTGATTCATAATGCACGGTTTACCACTGGAGAGGGGGAGTTTATGTAAGTGTGCGGGGGCTTGTGTGCAGAAGGCTGCCTTGGGACGTGCGAGGATAAGATGAGGGAAGTGTGCGCCTGTGCTGTCGTGTAGGTGTGCGTACAACCTGTGTGAATCAAAACCGTGCGGCTCGGCGTTTGTGCGAGCGCGTGGGCGGGTGGCAGC